>UXSR01000448.1:0-33135 GCA_900604375.1 Mesocestoides corti
GACGATCCACGTGCGTTTGCGTATACGCGAAAGCGAGACAATAACGAACTTAGCCATAGACGCTTCGTTTTCACATCGACTCCGAACCAGTTCAGGTGTTTTCTGCGAGTTTGTGTGTCAACTCTAGTAAATACGACTTCTTTCACATGCTTTTTGTTGTTGCAATCTGCGAAAGAGGCAATTCATCAGCAACTGCTGACCCAGCCCAATCCGAAGGCCTATTTTACACCACGGGGACCGTCTAATTTACTCGGATGTGCGCTTCGCGATTCAGGGGTTTTTTAGCTACGCAGAAGCACCATCTCCGGCAATGCGCAGAATAGTCTTTAATGGTACTGTTGACTCTAAATGAGAATGAGTGGTTTTCCCGCTTGCCCGTTCGACTCCCGATGTGTGAAATAGCATCCAGTTTCTTCAAAAGCGGGTTCTAACGATCCTCGTCATCGTAGTAGGAACAAGATGTGGTCTACAAGTTGAAAATGGCGAGCCGTTTCTGTTTAACGCACTCGCCTATTGATGACATCTTCATCTCCATAGACCGCGCAAGTTTGTACAGTCACACGGGGATTGACCTCTGGAAGCAGGTGATTCACATCAAATTGTAGTATTCGCTTAGATCAAATATTCTGCTCTCCTGACAAAGTCCCTAACAATGTGGCAAGTAAGCTTTAGTTGTAGTGAAATCGAACGATCAACTCGGAAAAAAAAACATTCTGATTGCGGGTGGTAATCGTGGGATTCGGTGTGAATAGGTGGATCACTTATTAGGTTTGTCCTTGCACCGATTTTGTGTGTGTGTGTGTGTGTGTGTGTGTACTTTTGTGCCTGAATACCGATGGGAACGAGTCAGCCACTATTGAAAGCGTGCTAGTGTAGTCCACGCAGTTTTCATGGAATCGGTAATTCACCATAAATTCAACAATCATTTCTCTCTATAGGTTGAGCTTAAGCGACGTAAATTGGTCTACCCCGCTAACTTTTGACCTTAAAATCAAGAAACTTTATGCGGCCGCTCCCTAATCTGGCTTATTTTTGCCCAGCCATACCACGAATAAGGAAGTTGAAAGCGTCTTTTCCCAAGCCACCCACGCCCCTACGTCATTCGACCGTGTGCTGTCGATGTTTTCTCTGGTTTTCTTGTCACGAGACCGCGCTGGCGGACAGATTGCTGATTTTGCTAAACACTGCTTTCAGAGGGGGAGCTGTGGGGAGTCTGTTCTGTAATTAAAGAGGAGAACGGGGAGGCAGTGGTGGTTCACTCTCGTTCCACCTAACCCGTCAGGGCTGGCGAGTCAATCTGCTATTCCCCACCCCAACTCCTGTCAAGCACGCCAACTTGACAATCGTCGAAGATGTCTTCACCACATACTTCATTCTACGGTTCCTGGTCTGTAATTACGTGCCTGTGTTGAACGCAGATATCGCAGATCGCATCCGATCGAACCAATCACTTGTGTTGTTCTGGCCGAGTAGGCATAGTACACGGCATATCTGTTCCTGTTACCGTGCCTGATGCAAAACTCCGAGTGCGATTGGTCGATTACCTGTTGACATCTCCACCCTTTCAATTAACCCCATCTATATACGACGGAGGCGGCCTTGGTTGCGGGTAAGGGAGTTCGAACACTCAAGGGTAAATGGACCAATAGGAGGAAGGCGGGGGATATGAATACGGACGTTGGTGTGTATTAAACACAGTTTATGCTGCAAAACACAAAATTGTACAAATTTGGACAAATGCTGTTTGGGGTTTGCTGAATCCCCCATAGTCCCCACGTAACCAATGGCGACGCAAAGAAGGGGGGCAGGCGGAACAGACAGGCTGAGGGAGTGGGGGATGGACTAGCGGGGTGTTTGGTAGTGTTTGGCTGCGACTGATGGACGTGAATTATTGAGGCACATGTCTGTCCAGAATTAATGGACAGGAGGGAGCAATTCGTCACTGTGACGTCCAGTAGTTGGTGCGTCGTCGTGATGACGCCGTACATCTCGCTTGGTTGTCATCCCTTTATCCCAGTCTTAAACCCCCTAACTCAACCCCATTTCCAATGGCTTAATTGCACGAAATGCCGATATCGACCGGGCTTGTGGTTGGTTTGTTGACTCGTGTGGTTGTCTTTGTTCACTGCATCGCATCTGCTGTTGTGTCTTAAAGCAAGAATTGCCAGAAACCCGGTGGAATTTGTGGCATGAACTGTTGGTGCACTGGAGCTGTGACAATGTTGCCCGAAGTTAGACCAGTCGTCTAGTCAACTATTTCTGCTGTCGCTCGCACTAAAATGTAGCCAAATGTCGAAACACAAGTCCCAAGCTCCCTTGAGAATGTGTTAACCATGTGTCAGGAAGTCTGGAAATCCAGCCGAGACGTCCAGAATGCACGAGAACGATCGGCGTTCGTAGGAATCAACCAAGATATCTCAGGCTTCCTGGTACGGTGAGAATGGGTCGTTGGGCACCCTCCAAGAAAACGCGCCTCGGCTAGCTTAAAACGAGACCAAGTCCACTCTAGACATAACCGCCTGCCTTTGTGCCCCTGTAGACTGCTTCTGGCTGGTGAAGGCCGTGCTTGACTTCGTGACAAGCGGACGTGTTGGTGAGCCTCTGGCCTCTGCTCTGGAGCCTTCTTCAAACGTCCCCGCTTTCTCCGATTACCAACGCAACAGCCTTCTGAAACGCCTTCCAGGTATGCATACAACGCAAGCCTTGTTGCCATTTCCTTGTTCTTGTGTGTATCGTTCAGAACTGACATCCTAGCAACTCAAGTTTTTCAAAGTGCAGGTTTGGGGCCCCTAGACAGAAACCATGCTCTTCGTGGTCAATAGCGTCTACTTCACAGCACTCAGAGGGGTGGAAATGGTGGGCTTCTTCCACCGAATTCGCACATCCCTTTGACACACGCTTAGCTTCACAATTTCCCAATCAAACTAGAATCTGCCGTAGAATCTGTGGGTTCACACCTGACTAGACGTTTGGTCAAAGTAGGGTCATAGCCATCCTCCTTGCTTGCGTCGATAGGTTGAGCTATTCATGTGCCGATTAAATTAATCCAACTTGGTAGCCAGAGCAGAGTGACGTTAAAGTTGGTTGGTGCCCGAGAATTGCTGTCTACAGGTCAACCCATTTGGGCTGTACGTCGTCTACAAAGGGGTGTCGCTCGATACCGGGATTCGTGTCTGCTAGAAGGAATCTAACGCACAGCTCCCATTCCTCCACATTCAACCCCAGAACAGTCCCCCCTGTGCTCACCTTGTCTGTTGGTCCCTGCCAACACATTGCCCAGTTTTGGGTAATCTGTGAGTGGCTCCTGGCAAGTTATTCTCGTCTTGGAAGGCCGTAGCTGTTGTCGCATTGTTAGATTCACGCACAGTTTACTTGCGTTCACCCAATTCCAGGAATGACGCTCGATTGCAATCTGCTTGAATTCTCCCTACTTCAACACAATGTCGTGTCTTCCAAATGAGCTGCTTTTTCTGTCGTGTCGATTGCTCTGCTAAATAAGTTTTATTTCCAACCTCGGGCACTTGAGTGGTTGAATGTGGACCCGCGAAAGGGATTTTTAGTAGCACTTGCATCTCGTAGAAGTACTTCACCTGATCTCCGAGCATGAAAGATGATGTAGGTAACCAAGGGTTCAGCAAATCAACGGTTTCCGTGGGCGTCTTCTCTAATCCCCCTTCTGGACGTCCTAACGTGACCTCACAGTTATTCAAAATCCCTTCCTGTGGCTTTTTATCCTAGTTTTTGCTAGTCAGCTGATCGCCAGGGAGCACTTTGCCTGCCTACACTTTCTCTTTACTTGTATTTAGACTCCCGCCTTGAAGCCTTCAGCCGAGTTATTCGACACCAGGGCAGTGATTCCAGGCCTCCGGTCTACCGGCGTCTACCCCCCTGCCAGACCACCCCACCCAGGGCACTTGTTGCTCCCGTTTCAATCGATAGGGAGGTGTAAGTTACTTTCCTAACCCTCTATCGTCCGCCACCACAACCTCAGCCCGCACTCGTAGTCCACGTGTGACCCTGTGTTTTTTTATCCTACCAACATGCCTCTCTCTCTATTCGCGCTCACCACGTTGCACCCAATTTTCTGATGTGTTTTGCTGGGCGGGGTTTTCCTGTCAAGTTTTGCACACCCGCCACACCCTCTGGCCGTCATTTGCCTCCTCATTCGGAATATATTTAGGGCGTGTGTGTGTGGTTGTGTGCGTGTGTAGCGGGAAGAAGGGGTGTGGTGTTTGGAGTGTGGTCGGAGGTTCTCAGCCAAGTGTGCGCTTCAGTGATGCGCGTCGTCTGGCCACTCTGCAATTGCCAAAACCCTGCTCATCTCATCGCGACCCAACTCTCCCCGACTGCAAAATGTTGCGGCTCACGTCAGTTACGAAACAAGATGTGCAAGTCCATCTTACCCTAATTTAAATCGCGTTCAAGCGGTTAGGAATGAAAAGGTTGGCAAAAAGCTGAAAAAATTGATTTCCGCCTTCAATCTAGTATCGAATGTAGTGGATTCTGCAAAGACCCGAGTTTCCACAGAAAACTAACTCGAAAAGTTGGGGTTATGTGCACATTTTCTCGCGAGAGGCAAGATCAGGGTTGATCTTTGGCACTTGAACACTGCGATCACCCAGGCAACCCAGCGACACGTTCGTGTTGCCAGCGTCCAACATGTGCCAGGGTCTGTTAATCGTTCTATTCGTTTGTCCAGCTTTGAAGTCAGATCTTTCAAGTAAAATTGGCCTTTCTGGTAATAATTAGACATCGATTTGGATCAAACGGTAGACCATTCGCGTGCCTTTTAATGGAGATTATTGTTGGAGCTGTGACACTTCGATGACACTCTTGTGGGCCCCAGCATGCGGTCTTGAACCACGCCGGGGCCACGGAATTAACCCTGGTCCGATTAAGCTTGCCTAACACCCGCGGTGAAGAAGAAGATAGGAGAGGACGTGGACACAACCGTTTACTTCAGAGCTCAAACACGTTGGTGTCGTTGTGTCGTGCGTGACGTTTGAGGGTGTGTATTTAAACCTCGGATGTGTGAGTCATACATGCGCTAACATCGAGACCTAGGTGTGAGGATAATCCAAGATAAATATCCGTGCGAATGAGGGGGAGTTGAGGGTCCGCGCGGCTGGCGACATGCTGCGAAAAGGTGAATCCTGTCGGAGTTGGAGCGACCGGATTAAGGGGTGTGGATAAACACGAGTCACAGCAACAGTTTGTTACTCTGCTCTTTAAACGAATCGCCATTGGAGTTGGCTGTGTTGTAACAAATTCTTCATGTCCACTTTAAGGAGGTCAGGCAGCAGCCCCACGGCGAATACATCAAGAGAATGTGGTGGGTGATGCAGGCATTTCATAACCTAACCGCTTAAAGTACCTAAGGTTAACAGTTGGCGTTGAAAATTCTTGGGAAATATTTAGACAATATCCTTAAAAGTCCCTTTTTGTCATTCCGTAGGTGATCTTTTGATTCTTGCTTTGGAGTTTAATGACCAAATTTGAGGAATTTATGCTTCCCTATGACTCAGTGACAAGGTGCGTTTGCGGAAGGGAGATTGAGGGAGATTTCCCAGGAGGAAATAGCGAACAAGTTGTTCCCGCCGTGGGAGATGTTACCCCTAGCCCGACTCCCACACACTCCCACGCGCTGTCCAGATGCTCTGGTCAAAGATAACAGACATTTCCTCCCCGTTTCTCTTAGGATCTGTTCTAAAAGGGTGTGCGTACCGCCGTTGTTTCAGGTGACCGTTTCGCAGTGATTTGTGGTAAAGCTTTTTTTCACTGTGTGGTGCTGCAGTGGCTGAGGTTCAGGATTTAGATCCACGTCCGAGGTAGTTGGTCTGAATTCGCCAATTCTGCCTTTCCTTTCAGCGTCTACCAACCTCAGCAGCTTCGACTGCGTCCGCCACCTCTTGAGCCTCGTAAACCGATTTCACGGGAATTCTGGTGCCCACCCAACCGCCCTCTCAACGTTTCTGCGTCAATCCATGACAGCTTTCTCGCCCTCCAGTTCAACCCGTATGCGCGTCTCGTGAGGGAGTATTTCTGGTTCCTGATTCTCGCCTGCTGCCTCGTTCTCCTGCTCCTCAACCTCCGATGCATTCTGGAGTTCTTGACTTTCAGAAGCACCACTCGGTGTTTGCGTGATGTCTACCGCTGTCTTCGTGGACGTCCACGGGTTGCGGTGGGCGACGTCAAAGACGACGAGGGCTTCTTATTTCTTAGGAGTGTTGGGCGGCACCAAGATCGGCAGCCAATTGCGGAGACGGTCCTCACGACTCTCCCGCTTCAGTCCCTGCGTGCCTCTCGTTGAAGTCTTTCATGTCTTGTGTTTTAAGCGTCATTTTTTTTGCAATAAAACTGCCTTTTTTTTAATAAATACTGACTTCTTACTGCATGTTCAAATGATTAAATAAAAATTGGGGTCATTGAAATAGTTAACAGACCTTGTGGCCTGCGAGATTCGTTACACAGAAGACATCGGGAATCATGCAAACACGGTACCACAATGGCTGTCTTGACAAGGCGTCCAAGGAATCTTAGTCGTTTCATGTGTTTGAGTCGGCTTCAGGGGCTACACCACTGGCTGTGGTGAGAGAAGACTGTGACTGGAGATGTTGCAGAGGGGTTTTGAACTATGTGCATGCTTCGTCTTGTGTCGTGTACCTGATCTGGTTCACAGCTCGTTTCGCTCCAGAAATTGTGCTTCATAGTACCGGGACTCTGAGATTATTGAGGTTGAATACTCGGCGTAGGAGCTTCCGTTAATTAGTTTTGCTGAGTTTGTGGGGAGGGGGTGGCTGTGGCCAACAAGTAGGTGAGTTGGCCTATGCATCAAAACAGGGCATCATGTTTGTTTGCTTCGCACCCCTCTTCTGCATCGTCTTCGTGCGAAGTCGTTCAATGATGCAGCATCTCAAATTTTGACCTGGAGTAATAGGCAGACGCTCCAGATCCCCACCTGAAATTTCTGTCACCACGAAGGCTACTCCTTCAAAAGTGCCTCGAAAGCATTTGGAATGTAGCGAATAAGGAGTCGTAGAAGCGGTCTTGCTTTAAAAATGCTTGTTTCGGATCTAATTCGAAATTACTATGGTTTATAACACCTTCACGGCAAATATTGGAAATATTGAAGCAACATGTAGCTGGTATATCGAAGTGGAGGCTTCAATTTCCGTGGGATCCGTAGTGACTTGAGAGCTTCCAACGCAGTTCCAAATACCATGGTCCCTATCATGGAAGATCTGTCAAGCTGCTGATATCTTCGCACTGACATAATCAAGTTGAGAAGCAGGTGCGTTATAATATTCCCCGAAAGACTTAAACAGCGGTTTTTTGAATTTGTAAGCAGAACTCATTTCCGCCATGACTATGCGCGTATTTTGATTGGACATGCACATTTTACCCCACCTGTTTAGCATCGTAACTTAATGTGTAAGGGGATTTCAGTGGCTTGCAAATCTACGAATGAACAACCCGAGAACAGAGGCCGTTTATTGGTATCACATCAGCCGAGTGTAGTCATGGTGTGCGGATGAGTGAGCGCGCGCGTAACATGGGACTGATAACAGTAACAAATGCATAACAGGGGTGAGTCATTAAAATCAATAATTCCGCACACAAGTTTGACGCTCGTGCGATCACTGACAGTTCACTACGGACTCATTTCTGTTTGTCAACGCACGCGCATTTTGATTGGACCGGGAGATTTTACTCCGCCCGTTTAGCGACACGATGGCGTCATAATTTACTGTGCCTTAGTAACAACGCGTATGCACTGACCCAACTTCAAAGTCTAGCATAGATAGGTCAGTAGTACTACCCTTATTCGAAACGAAGGCAAGCTGACGTTTTTGAAAGATTTAAAGGACGATCGTGTTTGCAGCTGAAGGGCACGTTTAGCAGCCGGGATTTCGGTGTAATATCAAAAATGTGGCATTTCTGACCAAGCATTTAGTTGAATTAATTGTCAGTTCACCCAATGGAGTTATCCTCTAGGTGACAAAGTCAACTTCAGAAAAACATGAAGCAGCTGTGTGCACGCTAATTAGCGAAAGCTGGTTATGCTACAGGCCTAGCTCTTGCAACACATGAACAGATCTTGCGCAAAGGTATCAGCGTGTGCCATAACACGGCCTTGCTCGTTAACAGAGATACAGCAATCCAATCTATGCACCCCGTGTGTGCTTGTGGTGTTGGTGCCTTGGAGTATGCGAGTCTTTGAAAATCCGATTTTTGTGCAGAAAATGGACGTGCCACTTTTCCTTCAGCAAGTCATAGAGGAAAGTCCACGACAACTCCTTACTGACAGCAGTGTCTTTTTACTCAAATATAGTCAAAAATTCCACAAAATAAAGTGAATCGACGAAGGATTCTCAGGTGCCTGCCTGGGATTTGATTGAATTGGATTCCGTGATGGCTTGGTAGACTTCAAAGGCTAGTTCAGTTTTTTACATGTGTATACACCTTCATACCATTGGCTAATTCGTTGATTTCAATTAATTAGGAAACCAACTTAATGGTGATGGTGGCTTAAGGCAAAGTCGTGGCCGTGACCAGGATGCCAATTATTCGTTACCATCAAACGAAGGCCAGAGTAAGGCGGACAAAACCGTCTGTTCGTCCCAGTGGACATGATGACTCCTTTGTGGGCCCCGGAATGTGTTCTTGAACCAACCGGAGAAGGCATTTAGAAAAAAACAGAGGTCTCAGGCACGACCGTTTACCACACAACTCAGCCTCGTTCTATTGGATGAATGCGTGCGCTCGCAGCAGTGCATGCTTATAATGCAGTCATTGACCAATAGCGTGGCTGAACTAGTTAACGCACAAATAACTGAATGTTCAGAGGGGTTCGACAGATTGCCGGAAAGTACAAGCACTCAAGTGTGTGAGAGCACATGTTCAGTCCATGGCTGAAGTGCAGCAACCGGATTAATGGACGTGAATCACCTCAATTCACTGCAAGTCATTGTGCGAGTATGCGCGAGTAGCAAGCTCATTAATCGTTAAAATTTAAACGATCCAAGTGGGGTAGATTCGGTGTCAGGTGGAATTCCCACAAAACCCAAGACATTGGAACGCATCGATCAATGTCTGGTGTAGACAACTGGTAACTTTCCTCCACAAGTGTTTCAGGCGTTGTGATGGCGCACCATTAGTAATTGTTTTTTTTTTAAAAAACGCGCTTTAGAAGTAGCATTAAAGTTAACATATCAAAAGAAAGCAATTTTTACGGGCAGTAGTACACGAGAGTAAGTTAAAACACAAGTAATTACTCATCTTACTGGGTGTAATATAGGGTATTTAAGCAGTCACCCATATGGGATGTTCTGAGTGATTAATTTTACCTGTAATTGCGCACTTCGGACAGTAAAATCACCCAAATGGCTAAAGTACAATCAAGTAGGGTACATCCACTCGTCATAGCTGTTCTGCACTTCACAACTGGCATTTTCCCAGCTTCCATAAACAAGCCTCACAAGTGGCATTTGCAACAAAAAATTAACTCATCTGATATATATTGCATCTCGTTTGAATGTCTTCACATGATATTAACAATATAATGTACATGGTGTTCTTGAGAGGTCAAAATAGCTCAATTTAGCTGGCAGTGTTACTGCAATTCTTAGTCACCACGCTTTCCACGTCTTTCTCCTCCTCCTCGTCCTCCCCATCTTCGTCTTCGATTATTGATCCGCAGGCGAGGAGATCCCTGATGCTGACGCCAGGAGGAGCCTTTGACTGACGTCTGAGTTCTTGTTCCACAAGGTCCCGCTGTGATTGGAAGTCTTCAAGGTCAACGTCACCGGAGTCTCCCTGTGGCAGTTTGCTATCGTCGGTGTCGTTTATCGGCATTGACTTCCGATACATGTAGCCGTGCTGAGGAAGCAGAGATAACCTCACGGTCAGGAGAAACTACCAATTACCTATGATTGCACTTAAATTACAGAGTAACTAGGCGGACCTTGAAATAGAGAGAGAGAGGTTAATTTGAAGAATGATTTATGGTAGTTTAAATGGATTCCACTGGGTGATCACACTCCACCACAATTTACTTCCACTTGAGGGCTAATGGGCAACAAATCAATGCAAACCTATGATTGGTGGTTGTCAATTAAAGCGCCGTCACTAAGCCAATCACAATTTGCAGGATTTTGCCACTAGATCGCGCTACAACTCGCTATTAAACGAATTACATCAATTCATCTGTGTGCGTACAAATCCCCCTTACACGTCTGAAACTTAAAAAATGCATGACCTTTTGTATACATGGACGAATAACTTAGTTGAGCAGAGCATTAAACAGTTGTCTAAAGGTGGTGGCAGCTGTGTAGGTTCAAGATTCGAACCGGAGCTTCCACAATGTCCATGTTTTGTGCGTCGCTTTCCCACACCATGATCAATTAACCAATCATAGCGCAGATCAATGGCGCATAAATTGAAACCCCAAACGCGTGCAATGTGCTTCAAATTATGATCGATAATTTGAATCAATGATGACAATTGACGTAGTAATGCTGAATCACCATTGGATGGTAAGAGGCCATCAGCGAAATTTGAAATCTGCGGTTGGCAGCGAGCTCCTCCATGATACCGCGAAGGTCAAAATTAGATCCCCCTCTACTCGGTTATCTGTTATCGAACTCTTTGTGAAATAAGATCCATGGATTAGGTAAACAATTTATCGGTTATAGAAAATTTGTATTCTTGGTGTGATAACTGAGAAAAATTGATTCCTTGACTCACCGACTGAGCTACGCCCATTAACCATTGGTCGATTGGATCGAACCAGGGCCAATCTGATTGGCTTAACCAAGGCCCTCGTTCAAACTGTGATTGGCAGAATACGTTATTGACGGTAATAAATCGTCCCAATGGCACGGTTTCGCCCAACTGAACGCATGCCTTGAAGGTGGGTCTAAGGTAATATTTCAGATGACCTATTTGACATCAGCGAAGAGCTGTTGAGCCATTACCTCTAATTTCACAAAGTCAAAATTGTGTGCAGTTATTGACGCAGGAATTCACCCAACCTTACCTAAATCCCTCTAGTCTTCTCTCAGTCCGTGTTGAAACATTAAATATCAGGTTGTTTTTTTTTATAAAAAAGTAGACAACACATCCTGCTTTCTAACCAAAACTAACTTCTTAGACTGAGTTAGAATATCAAACTAAGGGCTTTTCAGGCTGGTGAAAAAGTCGAGTATCCCATGCCTCGCAGCACCGCATTAATGTTGCATTATCCTCGTTTTTTTTCAGGTAACAAAAACGCTTAGATTGCATCTCTTTTAGGGGTAAGCGTCCCTGTTATTCACTTTTTTGTTCGTGTTCGTGATTTCGATTGCTGCTATTAGCATCTTCGAGCAAAACTAAACCACTAAAACTTGAAGTAAGGCTAATTAAAATGCTAAATTCGATTATTTATCGTTTGGCAATTAAAAATGACGCTGTCTTGATGATGGTGATGATGCAGCAGAGATAATGACGAGGCTGGAAGAAGAGTCACGTATGGGGAGGTTGGGGTGAAATTAGAGCAAAACAATTTACGCCGCAGCCATTGGCTGATTTTGTCAGAATTGATGAAAATTTTGAAAGTGAGGTTACTCCCGAGTGGCTACCATAAGGTCAGTGTGTAGGTTCAAAAGCCAACGATTCGAAATCTCAGAAAAGGTTAAAGACGGACGTTTGGCAAAAGGGTTTGATCCCAAACTAGTGACTTCAAATAGTGAATGACGTCTGTCAAATGTCAGATGAAAAAACTTACAGTTGACAGAACGTATTTAAAACAACCCAGAAGCCAGTCATCAGTGGAAACTGATATTACTCTCAACTTGTTAAATTGAAACCGCCAAATCCCTCATTCTCTTGTATTTTCAGCCTGCCAATCAAAATGCTTCAACAAAAACAAAAAACAAAGGTGACTGTCACTAAAGAGAAGCAATGCTGTCAATCGGGGTGCAAGAAGATTTGTTGGGATGCGTGCTCAATTGCCTTTGCCCTACCTTTTATAACTTCTAATTTTGGATCTGTGGGCATTCGTGAAGTGGTTTAGGCGAAAATTTGTCTAATGCGATTACGTTTGCAGGGTAGAGAGTCTGACCGAATAACTCCAGCCCGACGTAATCTAAATAACTGTTGATGAGGCGTCTTGCGCACGGCACAGCGTATCTCAAAGAGGCGCAAGGAAGCCTGTAGCGGATTAACAGCGATCGCGCCTAAGTGAACCCTGGTTACCGACCTGACGGTGACAATGATTCATCCCCTTTTCATTGGTTACTGCTATCAGGAGCCTGTCATCCGTTCACTCATCCACACACTTGGCTGGCAAGACTCTAATAAACAGTCGTGTTCTCTGTCGCCTCTCTTCACTCCATTCTCGGGTTGCTACGGTCTGTTAACTAGAGGGTTGTAAGGCAGTGCTTAGACCACAAACCACTACAAGCATGTGTGAGCGTGGAAACGACACCACGGCACTCACGTCAAGACTGCACTGATGCAGCAGTTTGCCAGGAACGCGTTCACCGTCGACTGATACCGCCTGTCGCAGCCACCGCTTCCGCTTGCTCTGTTGCTGCTGCTGCTGATCAGCTGGGGTCTTGTGTGGGTTCGCGGTGTCCGGCTCATCCTCGTGTAGAGGCTCGATCACCTCGTCCCCCTTGACAGTGGTGTCGTCGTCATGGATGAAGGTGGCCTTAATCGAGTCCTCAAAGCAGGGTTTCTGGTGAGCTTTGCGTTGGTCCCTTGGATACGACGGCTGTCCACGATCTGCAATTAAGAGAGGTCTTGTCAAGATAATAATAATGGCGTTAGCACCGCCTACGTGCCAGAAATCGTGTATTACATGGGTGATTTACCGAGCCTTAGGTTGTTTAAAACACTACGAAACCCTGGGTTTTACAAGGTTTACTAGTTTGCCCTCAGTCGAGAATTGTTCACAGAAATGCGGCTGCAAAACCGTGCGTAAATGGCAAGTGGCATACACAACGGCTTCAGACCACAAAATCGGGCGAATGCGATTGGTCGGACAGGCAGTGAGATTTACGGGAATGCAGGAATTCCGCGGTATCATGCAGGCTACCAGTCTGCGGTAGATGGAAGGAACATGAGTGTGTTGTATGGAAGAATCCACCCGTAGAATGAGAGTTTTCGGTAAATTAGTGTTAACCTAACTCCCCTGAAAACCAAGTCTGAAGCGTTAAGAATACTCCGTGAGTTGTCCGACTTGCTGGTTCTGCTTTTTTGGAGTGTGGCAAAAAACACACCAAGTAAACTGTAGAAGAAAACCTCTTCTTAAGGTGGGATTAGCACAGAAGCCCCTCCTCAGAAAGCAATAAATCAGTTCACCGCGAAATTGGCTTTTGCCGGTGGCGACAGCAGCAGCAGCTACGATTTAAAAAGGCGGCTTTGTGCAGACTAAAACAAGTGCAATCAAACAAAATGCTTGTGAGTCGAACTTGGGAATGACGCCTACTTTTACCGTTGTGGTGTTGGGGCAACTCATACCCACACGATCGCCAGCAGACAGCAAATACAAGTATTACAGCATTACTTTCAATTGTGGCGGGCAGTCGATGAGGATTTCTGTGGAAAATTATAGATTGAGTTCAGTGCCTGTACTTTTTTGACTTAATGGTTTTCCTCACGTGTGAGTACAACAAACTTGCGGAAGTGAACTCAAGTCTGTGCGATTACACTCAGGTCAAATGTAGGCCGCAACCTTAACCGCGGTTGAGCGTTAGTACGTAGCAGGACACAAACTCGATGTTTGCCGTCAATTCCATGCTTTCCACAAGAAACGCCTTACGCGTGTACAACCTCAGTTTCTTGATAAACGTTGTGTGCATTTCAAGTGTGGATTTGACGAAGCTATTAATATTTAATTAATTTTAGTACCTAGTTGTTCATTTCACCAAACCACTAAAGGGGAATAATTGTGTTTACTAATAAGACGAATAAATCGGTAGACATTCAGAAACATTGGCATGAAAACGCAAACCGAAGGTTTTGAAGTCGTAAGCGCCATCGTGTAAAAAGCGGCAAAGCATTGCACGACAATCATGCGTGTCAAGCTCACACAACTTAATGGCTGAATTAATTAACGAGGTAATTAAAACAAGCTGCAGTGATCCAGGATGAGGCGTCTCGCGATTTCATTGGACGCGGGATTTATCCGACATTTCGAATTGCCCATAACAACCCAGACTGCGTAGGCTGTTGCAAAAGGAATTTGGCAACAAAAGACAAAATGAAGAGTATTCATGGATGGAAAAACAGCTAAGAAGCCCGCATATCAGGAAAGCCTGTAAATGACACTTTTCTTGAAAATGCATCACATCTTACTCAAATTACTTCACAAAGTCTGCTCTGGACGAGATGGTTGCTAGTGGTAAAGGCAGTTGAAAAAATTGATAGTTTATTTTACCGACGAAAATGAAAATCACCACAGACCCTACATTAACCTTGGTACCTTAATGCTGGAGAGGGTAAATCGCGCACAATTTTGCGTAAGCTGTACTTTTAGCATATTTTGCTGCAATTAATTATATTTGCAAATGGGAGATTTATGGTAATGCAAAAAGTACCATTCTCGCACAGGTATCTAAATAATTGATTTTTAGCTGCCAATTGGACTGTTTTGAAAATAACAAGCGGCAGATATCTTTGACCATTTAAAACCTCTTTAAGAGAGGGAAGTCTTAAGGGCAGATTTCTTAAAAAAATTGAATTAGGTAATTTAGAATTATTTGATATGCAGTGACTGGCTCATAATTTTTGTGGAACACCTCTCATCAGGTAGCACAAGCTGTCGTAAAAATCCATTTTTTCGCCACACTAGAACTCGCCTGATTGGTCTGACCAAAAAGATGAAGGAAAAATTAGATAGGTGGCAAGACGTGTAGATAAGAAAGCAGTTGAAAAAGATCAGCTGAAATTAACCGCATTTTTTTCTTAAATATGCAAATGGTAGTTTGATTAAAATTGGACAAGTAGGAATGCAGCTCTACGCAACAATGAAACATAAAATTCATGCTTGCACCACAAAACACCTAGATCAAAATTTGTAATATTTTCACATCTGCTTGATTAAAACTTTTAATTTACGCACTTTTAAATAAAACCAATTTTTGGTCGTAATTGAACTTGTCCTAAAATTAGAGCAAATGACATAATTTTTACCACGTGACAAATAATAAGTTGTAAGGTAGTATATACTGACAAAAGATACCTTTTTAAAAAATTAAAAAAGCGTCAACATCAACGTGAAGACAGAGTTTTTCTAACAGGTTTCGTTTAACGGTGTTGAAGGATTTTGGCAGGTACACAAACAAATCTAGGTTTCAAATTTCAGTGCAAGTCAAGATTCGTTAAAGCCATGGCAGTTTTAGTGTAGTGCGCTGAAGTCACAATCAATGCATTATTAAAATTCATTTAATAGTTCCAACTGTCAAAATATACACATTTCAAATCTATAAGCATATTCGGATTCAGATGACTTTACACTCCAAAAAGTAGCAATAACGGGTTCTTTTACAAAGGTTGTCACATAGTTGAATCTTGATATAAAGCAGAGTAAGAGTAAAAAAAGAGATTAAAAAGGCTTGCTTCACTTCACAAAATAGACAAATTCGAGTGAGTGAGCACAACATATCTTTAGCTCAAGAAAAAAAAGATTGCTAGGGTTATTAGCTAGAGACAAGACCACATTGTTATAAAAAATTGTTAGGTAATTCAGAAGTCAAATATCTAAAAGCTCAGGAAAACCAGGACAACATTTATCTAAAGGAATCTGTGAAACTGAGCAACAAGTGCAAAAAAAACAAACATCTTGCACAAATAATACAGGAAATCCTATTAAGAATTAAAAATGCGTATGTGGAAAAGGAACAAGTAAACAAAGTTTGACAATTAAACATTATAACTTTAAATTGAATGACTTAAAATTAAGAGACGTAACGCACAAAGAAGCAGTAATGTATCATATGCATAAGGCAACTCACTTTTAATTGCTGTTTTTCTTAGAATACTTTTTTCAGGTAGATGCTTTATCTCTTCCATGGCAAAATCATTCACCTATGTGATATCGTGGATTTAATTATGTGGTGAACAATAGACTTGAAGCAAAAACGCTTTGGAAAATATAAACAAACAGTTAAGGTTGACTATAGAATAACTTTTTAACGTAAAAACACATTTTTCCGTAAATATTTTTATAAAATATTGCTATGCTTAATGTTTTTTATTGAAAAGCTTCTTCTATGCATCTTCAAGTAATTTCACAAACTAGGTTTTTATCAAATGTGCATATATATGCTGTTATGCATTTTCGCTTATCTTTATGCAACTATGTGATAAAATGGCAGTTTGGTTTCAATGTCCCTTTGGTAAAGATGTTATTTAACATATTTACACGTAAGTGATTTTAACTTACCATAATAACGGAGTTTTGTGGAATTCACTTTTGCGAGAACGATAAATTATAGCATCTTGTAGCAAAGCGGCGTCACACAAATAATCAATCTTGCTTATTAAAACTTCAACTTAAAATAAAACCACATTATGCAGTTAAGCATTTTGTTAATTTTCCAATAACTAGCGTTAAATTATTGTATTTACACAACCGATGAATCAAGGCACGGTTTTTCTGCCTCCACACCAATTCTTTTACATTTAAAGAATTAAAAATTCTTAAAAAATGATTAAGAGCTGTATAAAGGAAGCATCTACCTTGTGCATTAGAAACATCTTAGATCTAAGTCCAAATAGACCGAATTTGTACCTTTGTGGCGAGCAGCAAGCATACAGAGTTAGCAGTCCTGATCAAACGCATTGTTAATGCGTGAGCAAACAAGTTTTAATCGATTTCCGTGATTTCAACTTTGCGCCTTCAGAGATCTGTGCATAGCGAAGCTATATAAACGCGCTGGTTATCATGTACAACAACATTCGGCTATTGCATCAACAAATTAGTTGACCTGCGCGCCATCAGCATTTGACTCTTTTTTTGGTTGGGCTTTCTCAGTGTAGATTTTCGACCCTGATGTGGTTCTCCAAAACCGCACAAGGGTCCTCTACACCTAAAGCTAGAACTCTCACCTGTATTATATTTTGTACCAAGTATTCCGAGTTACGATTTTCTTTCCGACGTGCGAAATGTGTGCTTGTTTTGGAAAACGTTTTATTCGCTTTATGCTGCATATTTTGGCAAAGAGCATTAAAAATTTGGAAAAAGCAGTAAATTCCTTTTCCCCAGCCCACAATTTTCTGCATCGAATTTCTTAATTATTACCCAATGAATATGAGTCAATTGTTGCAAAGCCCTCGTTTTGAATTTACATCACTTTGTAATCCATCGGAATGCAGCGAAAAAAATACGTAAGACAAGGGAATTAAATCACGGTTCTTTAACATGTCGTGAAATGAACAAATACTGTGCGCTTACTGTGAATGCCAGATGTTAAGTACATATTTACATTAAGGCTATTGTTGGTTGTCAAAAATAGCATATTTCATACCAGTTTTAAATTTTATATTTAAAATTAAGTAAAAAGCCAGCCACATGTAACGATAATTTGATAATATATAAATCTATGGGTTTGAACACATACGTTTATTTCCTGATCCTTAATTAGGCTTATATCCGTGGGTGTATATGCCACCACCTGACTGTTTGACTACCAGGTTTATGATAAAAAATCATGAAAAATGGGATGAATTTTACCCTACTGCATACAAATGCAAAGCGGCTAGAGCTTTGGAAGAGAGTAAGAGCAAGAAGATGAGGGGAATGGCCTTAGGGATGGTCGGCCCTGCACTCAAGCCTACGGTCGTGCATTGAGGAAGTGGGACAGAGGCAAGAAAAAAAAGGACGAGAAACAGGCCAGACCACCGTATTTGGGCTGTATAGTGGGTGTCACAGCAAATACATTTAGTTGTTGGGACAGACACAGCCATCACACAGATTGAAAATTATTTTTTTCCAGTTGCATGATGAAAATATATCTAGAAGACAAAGTTGAGTAATTAAACAACGTCAGTTCAGCCTGATTATTTCTAAATTTACATATTTTGCATCAATCTAAATGAGCTCTTTGGGGAACAATGAACTTGTTTGTCTTAAATTTCGTCTCGAAAAGCTGTGCAATTAACCTGGACGCTCAATGCCTACGTAATTAGCCTTGGTGAAATCACAAAAATGATCATTCGTGTTCAGTCTGAAGATGGAACAAAGCGCATTAATGTATCTGAGTCAGATACCGTAATAAAACTCTTTGAACTTGCTGCTGATGCTTTTAAGTTAGACCTGAATTCAGACTGGTTGCTCTCCAAGTCCCGAAACTCTACCGATGCATTGAGGCGCAGCACGCGAGGCCATATCAAATCAACAAAATTAAAGTAAGATATTTTAAATAATTTTAAATGAATTACTATTACTTGCTTAACTTTGGCTACTTTGGATGATAGGATCTCAGTAATTCTAGGGCAATTTTTTTGTTGAGTAGGACTTCTTCCCAATTTAATGGGCTCGAGTTCGCAAGTTTTATAATTTAACATAGTGGATCCTTCTTCACAATGCTGTTTGTGTATGTTTCATTTGACTGAAAGTAAAAATGAATGCAGCTCCTTACATGCTTTAATTTTTGAATTCTAAAACAAATGGTGCTATTGTGGCTTTCTGGTATCTCACTTGTGTAATTTGTTAATTTTTTTTCCATAGAAACGGGGACATGCTCTATGTTATCAAGCAGTCCAGTTCTTCACAGACACGGACAACTGATCAGGTATTGCCACAATGTTTGTCAACCATTGCGCGCAGTAATCTAGAATAACCTTGCACGTTTTACTTAGGAGCTTCAGCCAAACTCGACGCCGACACAGGGTATTACAACGGTCGCCATTAAAGAAGATGAAGTCGATTCAATTATTGACGCAATGGATGGCCGGATAACGCGTCCAAAAAGTCATTTGTAAGCACTGTTTCTTCTTGTACTACCTCATCATAATTTTGTGAAGAATAGTGCCAAAAGCATTGTTAATTTTCGTAACTCATCACCTTGTTCAGTTGATGCCTGTTAGAAGCGTTTTGCAATGTACACGAGTTCAATTTTAAAGCCAACTATTAAGGTGTTTATATTCCGCACGGTTTTAGGCAGAATGAATAACTAAATAATGCGGTTCCACAAATTCTTGCGCTCTCCTTTTAAAAGAATTTTGCTTTCCTGCATTTCTGTTTTCAGATGCCACCACTCGGATTCCGGTATCTGCGTTCACTGTGTTCCTTTAGAGGTAAATGCACACTTTGCCTTTTTCTTTCGAGTTTTTTTATATAATGAGAACGCAACGGCGACATTTAAAATGAATAATTTGTGTGCATCGTAGCTAGGCAGATGTCTAAGTAACTATTTCATTTCTTCTAAGTGCTTTCTAAACAAAAGTCCTCTTGATCACACAGTTTAATAGGTAGTTGGCATTTATCCACCCACATTGGTGCCACCACGCTAGTAGTCTATTTACATTTAAAATCCACTTCCGTATTCGAAATTTGGTGGAAGCTGGGCAGGTAGGGGAACTGTTTTTATCTTTTAGCCTTCTGATCCTGACTACCTGAGTCTTTGTGATCCGCCAGTGAAGTTTATGTCCTTTCACGCCTACCTTCGTAAGCTGAGAGGTGGTCAGAGCAAGTGAGTTTCTGCGGGGATTTCTTGTTTCGTGGGGTTTTGGAGATAACCTGTTTTTCACACCCGTTCACACACACACACGAGCCCTTAGCTTCTTAAGTTCCTTCCACATAAGTCACACTGCTTGCATTTTTTGCGCCGACTTTAGCAAGGTCAAACTAATCACCAGACATCCATATTGGAAGGATTTGAATCGACACGAGGGGGTTTACACAGCTTTTAACCAAAAGTCACACGCCATCACTAATCTCTGTGGTAAAAAATCACAGAATTTGAACGATGACTCAGTCAACAATCCGTTATCACCCACTGCTATCGACTCGGATTCTTGAAAGCCCTTTCAAACTTCATGATTGGTGGTCAAACATTTGTTGAAGTGGATCCTTAATCTGGGAAATCTGAACGTGCGTCTTTTTACCCGTAACCCTATTTTCTTGTTTGTTCACACTCATCCGAGTGTTTTCGACCCAGTCAGATTAAAAGACAATTTATCAAAAGACGTGTAAAGTATTTCAGCTTCCCATCTTCGCTGTGTCCTCTGCCGTCAAAGCACATACCACTTTCTCGATGTCATTTTTACACTTCTCGGAAATCGTGGTGACTTTTTTAAACTAAATCTGATGGTGTTAAACGTGCTGACACTATTTGAATATAGAATATGTAAATCCACAATTCTAATCGTTATAATTTTTTAACCATTTCTAGGGTTGGGGCCGCTCCGCGTTAGCTCTGAAGCTTTAGGGCTATCAATTAAGAAATCGCGCAGAAGTATTAATTTGCACTGCTTGTGTGTTTCAGAGGAAAGTTTGTCCGGCTGGAGAACTTGAATTGCACCGTTCGCAGTGACTGTCCCGATCACCCACCATGGCCGAACGGCATCTGCACAAAATGCCAACCGAAACCCGTCACCCTGGACGTCCAGCCCTACCGCCACGTGGATTACGTGCAATTTGAGAATGCTGAGATGATGGAGACCTTCTTGGACTACTGGAGGCAGACGGGAAAACAGAGGATTGGCGTGCTCCTGGGGCAGTACGCGCCATTCGACACGCCCGGCGCCCCTCCGCTCGCCATCAAAGCCGTCGTCTCGGCCATTTACGAGCCCGCCCAGGTGCGTGATTTCGGCTTGTGTCAACGGTTTTGTATGCTGATGTTAAATTTCCACTGTCGTGAATACACACACTGGTCCAACGGATCCAGTTTGAGGCATAGAAGGCCAACATCGCTCCCGCTAGTTAGTTTGTGAAAACTTAATAACGGAGTTTGTATGTAGACAAGTCAATTGAGGTGTGTACATGGGCAGACCAAGCAAGATTTCCACCTAAGCGTGTTTGACGTTGATGTTTTTTTTGTGGTTCTGCCACCTAGGAAGGCACAAGTCGCTCGGTGAAGTTAACTTGTCCCCTGGACGAGATGCTGCCACCCGCTGTTAAGGCCACGGCTGCGGCGCTGGATCTGAAGGCTGTCGGCTGGATTTTCACCGATCTCACCGCCGAGGGCAGCGAAAGCAAGGGAACCGTGAGGCATTATCGCGGCGACATGGTACGACTCGCTTGTGCCGTTTACTCATGCGCTCTTATTGGTCCAGGCCAATGTTGACTTGTAATGATAGGTCACACATTTGATAATGGCAGCTCTGCTGTCGATTTGGAGCACGCTTTGTCGAACACTAACGCAACACCAAGGCCGGGAGTCGGTGTGTGATGTGATTTGAGATGTTTTTTTCTGTAGGAAACCTTCTTCATGAGTGCCCAGGAGTGCATTACTGCAGCGCGCCTTCAGAACCTCCATCCCAATCCGTCGCGTGACAGTCCAGATGGTCACTTTGGCTCCAAGTTTGTCACGGTTGTCGTGACTGGCGGCAAAAACCATGAAATCCACTTTGAGGCCTACCAGGTCTCCAATGTCGCCATGGCTCTCGAATCTGCTGGCATCCTCGTCCCCACCTACGATGCACCGGAGTTGGGCTACATCCGCGAATCCACCAAGGACCAGTTCGTTCCTGACGTCTTCTACTCCGTAAGTTGGCGGCGTCGTATTTTGTGCTAGAACGCTTCCGAGGGAGATTTGCTGTCAGGGCGATGTGACAAGCTGAGGGCACGAAGTAGTGCCTTGGACGTGTTAGGTCAAAGTGAGACGTAAAATCTGAAACAGGTCACTCGGTATGTTCCCGTCCGCACCAACATTCTCTGCTGGCGCAAACAAATGCCTTGTTTATGTTTGAATAGGTAGTACTGTGAAATGGGCTAGCCGTTCTGGGTAAATAAGTCCTTTTTTCGTCAACATCGACTTGTGCAAAGCCTGTTCCATTCAAGTTGCCTGTGTTCATCCAGATCTGTGTAGACGCGGGTGCTTATTACCGAACCCCTGTGCTTAGGCTATTATTTGTGTTCTTTTTTTTCAGTCGAAGGACAAGTACGGCAACACGGTGACAAAGATCGGTCGTCCTCTACCCGTGGAATACCTCCTCGTCGATATGCCAGCCGCCTTCCCCGTTGAACAGACCTTCACGTTCGCCGAGCAGTCCATCTACCGCGTCTCGCCACACGACAAGTTTCCGGTGGAGAACCGCGAGGATCTTGGACAAAAACAGGTGCGACCCAACAGGGCAGCGTAGAGCCCGGCTTATAAAATAGACATCCCATAGAGTTGCACTAGTGTCCCTTGGCTTGTAACAATTTGCTGCAAAACCAACCTATAAGTATTGCTATGAAGTTTTTTTTTAGCTTAAACTTGTGACCCCCAATCCAACCTCCAATGGTCTTCGTAGTTAACTTTGTTATCTTCCCCCCACCGCAGAGCATCGAAGCGTTTTCGCGTCATTTTGCTGCGTTCGGCCGCGAGCGCGTCTACGGTTGCCTGTCGAACTTCCACGTTCTCGCGTGGCTAGCCGGACAAGTGAATGACCTCCCTCTTGACCAGGAGAGCTTCGACAGTCTTCTGGAGACCCTGCGCACGGGGAAACAGGTCGACGAGTGGGCTGCCAACTGCCCGGGTTGGGCCAGTCTTGAACTAATCGTCAAAACGATGGCTGGAGGTGAGTGGCCCAGTTCCATGCCTTTCTGTACTGCACAATTCTTCGGGGCCAACACATGTAGTGACGCGCATCCAGCGCCAGTAGCCAAAGTGGTCTGAGAGGCTACGAAATTTCTTCGGTATATTTTGAGATGTCGAGTTGCCGACATTTTGAAAAGTCTGTTTTACTTCAGCCGGCAGCCCGCCCAGTTCGCCAATGGAAACGGGTAACGAGAAGTCAAGAGGATCCAAGGAGCACTCCACTGGCAGGAGCAGCAGCGGTTTGCCTCGTCCGCCCTCGTTCCGCGATGTTGTCATCGGTCCCTCGCCTTCTGTGTCTTCGGAGCCAGGGCAATACTGGGCGTGCCAGCACTGCACCCTCCACAACCGCCTTGACCAGAGTGAATGCGAGATGTGCGGCCTGCCTCGATCAGCGTAGAGTCAGTCGCACAGCGGCACACCACCGCACCTCACTCCATTGTTTATCCCCTTTTCTTATGCACTTTAGTTTAAAATGTACGATCGCCTCATAAAACCTATCATGCTCTTTGCGTTTTGAGGAAAGTTAAGTACCGCCCGTTTTGAGCTGCGATTCCCTGGTACTGGCTACCTTGTCATGCCCAAGATAAACGATTATCATTCAGAGATCGATCTTTAGCAGACTATCACGAGCTGTAAACCTTCTTGACTTAAAGTGGGAGGAAGACGTCTGATTCAACTTTTCGTTAATCGAGAATGCAAAGCACAAGTGTTTGTATGGGCTGTATTTGCGATTGTTTGGGCGCAGTGCAACATGGTGAACATCACCACGTGTCAGCACTAAGAAAGTAAACGAGGGTGGCCTTCACCGGCTTTGTAGGTCAACAGGCATGTGTCCGTCATCACCAACACGCAGAGCTTGAACCGTACACGTAGGGGGTTCATCCGCGTCCCCCTGAGTTTGCTCTATAAGCAATTCCGTAATGCTACCATGGGGGAGGGAAATCCGGAGCCAGGCCTCCGGAGGAAGCTGAAGTGCTTTACACAACCAATAGCGGAACACGTTTGCGTGACCAACGAACAGGATAACTTCCAGTGGTCGATCCTGCATTGCTCGTGAGCAGAGGCAATTTGGCTGTGTGCATTGCACACAGCTTGCAGGTCCGCCCAGGGCGCGCTTACCGGCGTCAGAAATCGGCCTCCTGTGTATGAGGTAAACAAAACTGGAGCCAACTCTATTCTGATGATCCACCCTATCCGCTTTGTCTTCGAGACTTAGATTTTTCAAGTGCTTAATTCTTGAAGCTGCACAGACGAAAGCAAGAAAGTCAAAACCAGTGGAGCGTCACCTCCGATTCTCCTATAAACGCTGCTTAGATTACCTGGGCTAGGTTCCGGTTCAGTGGGGGGTGGGCCCTCTGCCATTAAACTGGACTCAAGTAAGGGCAAGGTCATCGACTTCAAAGGAGATTTTCGGAGGTCGACACAGTCTTTAGGCCCGGGAAGAGGGGGATTTGCAGTTATCTCCAGGATTCCAGTGTCAGCCAGTTGCATCTGATCAAGCTCAGACAGTATACCTGCAGTTGTTTGCCTGGCTCTTATCATATCAGAATGTACAATACAATCGATGCTACAAAAGAGCGTTGAGGCAATATTGCAAACGTGGACGATTTACTTATATCCAAGCGCTCGCAACCTTTTGCCAGTTGCCCGAGCCTGTTTCCACCCCAGATCCGTAAGAACTTTTTTGTTGGATGTCAGAGCTTCTGTTTCATACTGACCGTGTCGAACTAAGATGAGTAATTTGTAACAACTTCCAACTTGGGGTTTCGGTGAATCGTTGGCTACAAAATTAAAAAAATGAGATTAATGAAAAATGAAAAAATGCGACAAGGAAGTGTAAATTATCGATGATACAGTTAGCTAGATCCCAGTTATGATCCCAAGACGTTAACTTTTTGAGGCTCTTTACACCATTTTTACTGTCATCATTCACTTTCTGACGATACGAGTGGTATCCCAGAAATGAAGACACAGACGCTGATAAGAGGAGAGATCCACTACAGAAAACACGGCCGAAACGCATTAGATCGGAAATGTGCTTACGGGTTTTCTGACAACATAAGCTAGATAGCCCACAACGTAAGCAGTTTGTCTTAACGCTTGGCCAAACTAAGAATTTAAACTAGCATTGTTGCTGTCTTTTGTAATAATTATTTTAAAGTTAGCCATGATTGTAAGCAAACTGAAAGCTATAGATTATTTAACTAAAGACATGTTAAAAATCTTATAATTATGGCATAGGAAATGCAATTTCTCTGAGAATTACTCTCGAAAAGCAGTTTTAACAGAGGTTTCTAGTGTATGCACACAGTTCAAACAATTTTTTTACAGAAAAACAAACACTTTTTTAAACATTTTAATTTATTTTTTGCTTTCCTGCGTGTGTGTATCCTCTCAGCTCTATAAAAAAATGTACTAAAACGGCAGAGCTAATGTCTTCTGTCTGCGGATTCACCACACGAAATGCATCTGGATAAGATGCTGTGAAGCTTGGTGGACACAGACTTTTTTGATGTTCTGGTCACTAATGAAGCCATTTAGTTTCATCCAACTTGCCGACTAAGGCCATGTCGGAGAAGTGTTTGAGGATGTGACGAATATGCAAATGCCTCATATTGAAATATTCTGACAATATGCGATTCACTTACCGTCGACACAATTGTCGACTAACTCAAGTTGTGAGCGAAAATATTTCTTACTCAGAAATCTGAGTTAACTGCTTTCGTCGTAGACTGAAAGTCGGTTTCGTGTCCATAGGAATTGGAGATTCTTTTTGGTATATAATAGACCCCTCTCAAATTCATGCTGATAGAAAAGCAGTTATGGCACAAGCAACGCCTAACCGGAAGCCCTGGAAACAATGCAACGCTCCCCGAACTCAAAGATTGTGATTGAAATGCCATACTTGTTAAAATAATTGCTTTATTTACCCCATAAATATATATAACGAAGTGATTGAATATCCCTTTTTCACACGGTTTTACCATCGGCACAATGGTGAGAGTGCGTAAGAAATAATTGGACCTTCTGAGATGACTGCAAACAGTTTGTTAAATAATATAATACACACAGGAAAAGACGGCGCCAACATGCCATTTGCTACGGACGAGGTTGAGCACGAGACTGGCGCATGGGAACTTCGGAGGATGACGGCGGAGGGGAATAGTGCAGGTGCCTGACACGTTGCTGTGCCAGGAAAGAGGACGGTGTGGAAAGGGTCTGCGGGTCCCCAAGCCGCTGGTAAAGCCGGGCCTCAGTGTTCGCCCTATTCATCCGCATTCCGAGGTGGTACCATGCGGTGAGAACCATCCGCTCCTCAAGGTCGCGCTGACGTCTGGCTTGCTCGTGGTGCCGCTTTATAAACAGATAGACACGGCCTTTGAATCCAAGCAATAAGGATCCTGCAACGGTCCCTCAATAAGCTGCACTCAGGTTCAGTGGGAGTAACTGCAGCATTTCTACGCACCCTTTCGATTAAACCAGAGCAAACTTCCTCAATGACCATCTACTCAATACTTCAATAAGTAGGATGCGTACCGAATTTAACATTTTTGCCATGCAACCTCGTTGATTTATACACAATTTTATTGGAGAGTAGTCGAAGGATCCGGGATAAATTGGAAGAGTCTTCAAGGCGAAGAATCCAGTTCACGGAAGACGTAAAACAAGTAACTCACCTCCAGTTGTTCGATAATATTCTCCTTTTCGACAAGCAGGGCTTGCAGACGAGTGATTTCAGCGTCTGGTGGTTGCTGTTGTTCGCCGCTCTGGGCCGCGGCAGTTTCCGCCGCCACGGCTCGTCGATCTAACTGTCGGATTACCTGAAAAAGACGAGCTAATGAATTATTAGTAGTAGTCATTTTTGCATAGATATTTTAACGACATCAAAGAGGGATTAAGAGATAAAGCTGAACAAAAATGAGCCAACATTACAAGCCAAAGCAGTTAATAATGATTATGAAAAAAAAACAAACCTCTAGAGCTTTAGCTAAGTAGCCTCGGTAGAGTTGTTCCACCTCGTAGACAGTATCGTTTTTGAGTTCCAGATGCCTAGAAAATGGTAACAAATTTGCACTTTTAATATAGACACAAACGAAAGAGGCGCTTAGATTTGGCGCTGCGCATACACCTCGCAAAACTGGCGCTACAAACAAAATAACGCGTAACTCTTTGAAAATACGATGAGATTTAACCAAGGGGAATTCGCTGGCACGCTTTCGTCTACTCATTTCGGACCAACCACAAACTAAGCACGATAGAAATCGAATTCAAGGCCAGAGTGGAAAGTGCACTAAATGACCTTTGAACAAACGAAGTGCGGGCGCAATTTGACAACTACAACCTTGTGCCTAGCGATGTGCCCACACATGTGACCTTGTCCTGACCAATGAGCACTTGGTAGCCTCCTGATTGGTTGAAACAAAAATTAAAAAAAAGTCGCAGTGGCTCGGATGTGGTTTGATTCAGTTTATGCACTGTGCAAAACATGCTAAAAAGTGGCGAAAGACGATTTACCCGTTTCGCTCTGCCGATTTAGGAGACGAATGCAGATGTGACTGGAGGTTCACCAGACAGTCACCAGTCTCTACAACGACATCGGGTTCAGTTTGGGAGTTGTTAGAAGGTAATCAGAGTTCAAGTACGCAAAAGCGCTTACCCAATTCTGGAGGCGTGAGTTCCTTTTCATTGCTGTCTCTGAGCCGCTTCAGTTCCGCAAAAAGGGTCTAGAGGAAACACAAAATAGGGCGTTTGCGAACTGGCATTGGTGAAAAGTAGGGGGAACACGCAAAGCTTACATCCTTCTCCCTCAGAGCCACCAGCAGGTCCGCCTTGGTCTTCTTCAGCTCATCTTCCATCTGCAGGGCGCGAAGTTCCAGCTCTGAGGCCCGAGAACTGGCCTCAGCTGATTGGTTTCGAGTCGCCTCGGCTTGCACACGAAGGCTCGAATTCAGTCTGTTCTCCTGAAAGGTGTGAAAAAAAAACCAAAATTGATTCACACTCATCAACTCTGCCCGTCTGCCCAACCACCACTGTACATGCACCTATGTAGTGGCTTGTGGTCTAAGCACTACCTTACAACCCTCTTGGTTAACAGCCCGTAACAACCCGAGAATGGAGTGAAGAGAGGCGACAGAGGACACGACCGTTTATTGGCGTCACGCCAACCAGGTGTGTGGATGAGTGAGCGAATGACAGGCTTCTGATAGCAGTAACCAATGAAAAGGGGATGAGTCATTGTCTCAGTGGGGTCAGTAACCAGGGTTCACTCAGGCGCGATTGCTGCTCATTCCGTTCATCTGGCTAGTCAGTCGTTTGTACGGCTTCAAGTCCACGCCCACTGTAGGGGTCCGCAACCAAATTAACCATGCACGACATAGAACACACACGCGACCGCACACGACACATCCTGAATGAGAAAACAAACAAACGGATGTTTCTTCACTACCTCAGGTCTTCTTGTGATCTTCCCAGACATCAGTGTGGCGTTGTGGAGCAAACACAACGCAGAGGCTCTGCTGTGGCTCAAGGCCTACTTGCCGAGGCATTCAACAGATCCTGGTCAGGTGTTAATTTACATTGGTAATCTAGCTATCGACCAATCCAGTCCGTTCGAACTTGTTTCCTGCGTTCTCATTGGTTACATGGGAAAAAGACTTAGCACGAAGTCGTCTGCGCACACAGCTGAAATCACTTCCCAGGCTTAGGAATTACTGCCGCACACCACTCTAGATAAAGCAATCAAATTATGTGGCGAAATCGCCCTCCTACGAGGTTAATTAAAACAAAACCAGCGTTACTCATATAACGATTCTGGAAAAAAACCTTTCTGGTGGTGCCAGAGGTTAGAGAGACTTGAGGGGTGAGAAAAAAGCCGAACTAAACTGATTAATTCGTTTCAACAGGAAGAACTGGACAGAGCGAAACCAACCTGTTCGAGCTCGGCCACACGTTTGAGGCAGGCGGCATTGTCGGCTTCGAGTTTGGTGCAGCGAACACGCAGAGCAACGGCCTCATCAGCACGCTTCTTCAATTGGTCAACCGATGCAGCGCGCCTATTGGCTTCTCGCAGCTCCTCCCGCGTTATGTCCAACTCGTCCTTGAAGTGGGCCGCTTCGTCCGCCTGACGTGTCAAAGTGTCACACTGAAAGAAAAAGGCAGCACTGACAAGAGGCGGTAGGTGTTGATTGTGTTGACGAACCACGACCAATAAAGTCACGCAGGTTCGAGTCCGTAAGTGGTTACACCAAGGTTAGAGTCCTACCATTGGTCGGTTATTTTGGCCAATTGCAGCACTCGCTCAGACGGCAAACCATTGGCTGACGGGACGTCTTAAAGTGATTCTTCTAATATTTGGTACAACTAAAAATCCAATCGCACTACACACCTACCTGCACATAAACCCCACGAAGTGGCTCTAGACATGACCTTGGCAGTTCAAGGTGAAAGAGAAAGACAACAAATGCCAAGCAGGCAGGGTGTGAGGAAAGAAATAGCGAGAACAAGAACCCACTGTTTTTCGGAGTTCTTCAATTGTTTTGCGAGCCTCCACAAGGCGCATTTTCGACTCTTGTGCATCTAAAAAGAGACAAACAAGACGGGGAAATGGAACGATAATCCAAGGCAACCGAAGAAGATAGGGAGGATCGCATTCGTTGCTAGGAAACTGAACACCGAGTTGACGGTGTTCCATAGACGAGGTCGGCAAAAAAGACGTCGAAGCTGTTTGCACCTGCGGACAAGCTGTCAGTGGACTACAATGACTTGAAAAAAAAGAACTAGAGGAAGGCGGGTCTCACCTGCTTCGGATTGGAAGAGCTCCTCCTGCAGTGTCCTCAGTTTGTCTTGCAGCTGACGCACTTGAAGGGTTGCTCCAACAGATCCGGGCTCGCCGTCGGCCACACCACCACGACCCTCCTCGAGGAGACTGATCTTGTGGAGCGCCTCCTCCAATTCCGACTCCACCGTCGACTTCTCCGCTTCCAGCTGCACCAACTAGAGCAAGAGTGCAACGCGTATACACACATGCACACAGCCACGCCAGCGGGATGCTAGTACTGAACTACGGAACACACAGAAGCGCGGTTTACGCGGAAACACAACGTCAAAGCGATGGGACTTGAGCGATGAGAATTCATCACCACGGAGTCGCCCTAAATTAGCCTGCTACACCGACCCAGTGCATATTTCTGCTGCCGAAGAGAATGCACATTGAAAACACTCACTGAGACGCCTTTAAAAGGCTTGTTTGTTGGCATAATCAGGAGAAATTAACAAGTGGAGACTGGTGAAGTAGTATAGACTCAAGAATCGACATCCCGTACAAAATGAACTTGACAGGCATCGACTGTACACTGGAGGAAACTGTCATTGTGCTGAAGAGCAAGAACGCACAGCACACCAGGTTCTATTTTTACGGAATTCGAGAAAAAAGTATTTTTCGGACCTTGGAATTCCGCAAAATGCAGTTTTTTGATAGGCTAACGGCAATGACCATTAACCAGTTGGCAAACAAAATTCGATAAGTTGACACAAAACCGAATCTACTAGCCTGGAGTTGAATAAACATTTTAGCCCACCGACAACAAGAAAAAAAACAACTACATGGTCACCGCTCAATCGCCGAAATAAACGAATGCCATAAAGTGCATAAAAAACACAAGATCAGCTGATGTGTGTCCCAATCGCGTTGCATCATGCCACAACGCCAAGGAAGCTGCATACAAAGACATGCAAGCTACTGGCACACCTGTTTACAAATTACATTCCAAATTAACCTCTGTTTTGAAAATCAATTACGTTACAAAAATAGCTATGTTGCAGGATGAATAATGCAGCATACAACCAAGGAACGACTTATTGTTCAAATTCAATTGGCTCATATCAGAGGTGCCGAGGAAAACGTGTTGTCGCCAAGGTCGTTGCCATGTCACAAGCAATAAATGCAGAAGAAACTGGGGGAATGTTTTCTTACCTTACTGAGAAGGGAAGACTCATCTTTTTCTGAAGATTTTTCATTCATCACCTAAAAAGTATGAGGTTTTCGCTGAGAGAATAAAGACTACTGATTCGATGGAGCCAACACGACATAACAAACAAGAAATAACGATAAACACTACGTTATAAGGGCTGTTGTTCGCAGGCAACAGGTGTGAGCGAGAATGTAGCAATTATTAGCTGAAATTTTACCGCAAACTAGATAAGGAAGTAATACTCACGCAGACTTACCGCGCACGCAATCCTCACATGAATGAAGGCAAAAGTCAATTTACTGCAATAAGGCTTTGACCAATCAAGCGGCGCATGTGGCCTGCCACAAGTGCGCCAAAACGCACACGACACCTTACACAACGAGACTCTAGAGGTTGTAGAAGTAGTTTACACCGACACACGTGACTGCTTGCTAATCACCCAAATCGATCTGGAGCATGGATAGCTACACTTCTTATCACTTCAGGCGAAAACGCAAACGCGGGATAAAAAGGGGGGTGGGGCAAATTTTTACCGGTCACATGGCTAACACGAAAGAATGACTGGCCCTAAGAAAAAGCGTTTTTTAGGACCAGGGGGAGGCATTAGCCAAAGAGCGGGACTACAACGATAAGAGGTTTAAGTTGCCGAGGGCAAGATCGGAGCAATTTCAGAACTAACGTACCGGTTACAGACATGAAGGTCTAAGTCAAACATAAAATAGGTAAGTATGCACGTGAGTTGAAGATATAATTCTCCGAGATCAAGACGATTTTAGGGCACACGATTATGACATGCTTTAGCTTCAAAAATAAGTACAGGCATCATACCCGCAGACCACTTAACCGACACACTCGGTGGAAGCTTATATGAAAAAAAAATTCGCAGCCAATTTTCGGAAGTTGGCAAAAGGCAGCAAACAGATGCAACGTATACAAATAAAAAGAAGTCGGAGGATAAAATACCTCCTGTATAGTTTCCATGACAGCCTGTTGTACAGCCTGCTCCATGTTCAAGATTCCTTGGATGTAGAATTCTTTGTTTTCTCCATTGACGGCACAGCAAATTACCAACTGCAGCAGGCGCCGGAGCTCGTTAGTGTCATTCATTTCGGCTGTAGTTAAAAGTTAGGAATAGAGTGACGACACAAAACTAACCAATCAAGGTGACATTGGGAAGCTGGTAAATTGCAAGGGGCTGACCAATAACCTAAGAAAAAGAAGTAAGTTACGAACGCAGCCACAACAATAAACATGGCTAGTCAACGAGACTTACGGTTTCGAAGAATTCTGACATTGCTCCAACAATATGATTTAAATTAAAGCTCTACAACAGATGCAAAGTGAAAACGACATTGACGAAAGTATTCAGCAATCGAGCCACGACTTAAGTGAGGGCAACAAGGATGACTGATGGTGATAAAAATGCAAATGAAAGCTGTTTAAACTAAGGCACCTAACTTGGTGAAAAAAAAACATTTCTTTAAACAAGGGAAAGAAGTGTTTCTACTTTCAATGGAAAAACCGCGATTCTTGAGCATAACAAAATCGCAGGGAATTGACTTCGATGATTACACACTACGTTAATCCTAATGTAACCACGCCTTGGGACATCAATTAAGAACTTGCAAACATACTTTATCCACTGAAGAGATGGAATCACCAGTTTTGATCATTGCGAAACGCGAGTTCGTAAACGCATAAGGCGACCTTTAGAATAAAGTCAGAACTCGTAAACTTACACAGCCATTAGAATTTTAGAAATTATAATACCATCACATAGCTGGTCAGAAGTTACATCAGGGCTAACAAAATCAAATCCCCTGATCTACAAACCAAGTTTAACAGGAAGAAAAACGAACCCATGTCATCAAGTGTTCGAGGGACTCATCGATGTCAAAAATCATAACTCAAAAAGAAACCGAAAAAGACATATGACAGTATCCTGATTGGATAAAATAGCAGAGTAAAAAAGGTTACTGCAGAAAACACCCATTTAAACAAAAGATCAGAGAAAATTGCTAATAATGAGAAAGGAAAAGAAACATTATGCATAAAAATTGCGTTTTTTGGTAAAAACAAAACAAATTAAACTAAAAAAGTAAATAAGGCAAAAAAACTATACAAATCAAGGAAAACAAAACAAATGCAAAATTCAAAAAAGAAACAGGAAAAAATCTCACAAAATAGAACAGCAAAAAGATTAACGAAGTGAGGGAAAATATCGACAATAGCCAGAAAAAAATGAACAACAAAAGGCCAATAAGAGAAAGAAAAAAACTCGAAAAACCGTGGCAGCTGCGAAAATTGGACGCGGACGCGAGTCGAGGTGGTGTGGTGTGGTTTGTGTGGTGCGAGAAGGGTTAGGACGGTTGGGAGTTATGGGCTTGTGAGCGCACATTGCATGGCCACAGGCAGGTATGTACGAGAATGAG
>UXSR01000449.1:0-33050 GCA_900604375.1 Mesocestoides corti
TCTGCATTACACCTACTTACTTTGACCTCTTTTTACCCCTTTTAGATTAGCAATTTATAATCACAAACTGATTTCTGAACGATAAATCAACAATTGCAAATCATTGTGTCATAATTTTTAATATCTCAACGGTGTCTTTTTAAGTTCGAATAAGTCCCGACAAGCAGACCCTTAATTCATCGTAACATTAGGTAATCCATTTTGATGAAACTGCTTTGCGGTTAATTAGCGGTGACTTAGTCTTAGGTTTCCAGCACTTTTTATCATCGCCGTTTCTAAAGAGTTTTGGACTCTTATCATCTGTCCATCGTCTAAACGAAAAGTGATTTTTAAAAACATAATGCTACACACATCATCTTTATTTTAAAACATGGTTGCTTGTTAAATTCAAAACCAGTCTCACACCGTAAAGACATGCATGGAAAATAATAACTGAAGGATTTGTGCCAACAGCAGTTTAAACTTACCATTACTATCATTGGCTAATAAAATATTTGCCAAATCCTTAGGTGGAGCAGCAAAATGAGAAGCGAATTTCCGACGTAATGCCACTTCTGGCTTTGCATGGGGGTGTACAACACGAGATCCCTTTAGCACAAAGGCATCACTTCCAATGACGTCTTTAAATTGATTGATAATGCGCGCGAGTGCTTGGTAAAGCTGAAATTGTGCGTTTCATTCCATGGGCGCTGACATACTCATGGATGTTTTTCTTGAATCAATTCACATCCTCATCGCTGACTTAGCCACTTTTTATTGCCTTTTTCTTGATGTTGTTAATTTATGATCATTGCTTAAAAATCAGAATTAACTATCACGCAAACACACTTAGATCAAGCCACTTATCTGGCCTTACCGTGCAGTCGTCTCTCTTGCCTCGGTTCTATGCTTGTAACAAGGTTTTCAAGTCCGTAAATGTTGCAAAAACACCTATCATCTTCAAATTCTGCCACAGAGAGTTTCGCGTCTTTTCCAATAGTGATAAGTCAAACTATAACCTACTGCATAGCAGAAATCACAAGCAACCCAGCCTAAAAACCGTTGTAAGGACGGAACCATTGCCTCTCGTTTCAGATGGAATAGTTCTGTTAAGGATTCTTTTACCGTAATAATGTCCCTTACTAGGTTTCTATTGATGCAAGCAATCTGGGAAGCTGTCTGGCCTCTGCTGTTACCATCATCGCAATGGCGAGTCGGTACGTGCATGCAATTACCTATGCAGCCGTCCACGGGCATTGAAGGTGCGCAGTTTACCTTACTGTAACAAGGAGGTTAAACAGTAACAGAGGCAACTGGACCAAGCGATCAGGTTATTTGGCAATGTTATGTCACAGACACGGTTAGCGCCAAATTATTGATTGTATCTGGTGCTAATGTTAGCGCTAATCCAACAGGATCCCATAAACGTCACCTTAAACCCCTCATCATATATCTGCAAGACACTAGCAAGAATTCCTTAGACTTGTTCGCTGACAGGCCACTGCGAGACTGACCACATCGAAATATGGGAATAACGTTTATATGTAGCCTAATATTAATTTCAAGGAAATATTGTAGTGCTGTGGATCTGCGCAAATGTTTTCGATTATGCTCAGATCAGCCAGCCATCGATCTTTGATGTGGGGGTTGGCAGCCACTGACAATGACTGCTGCGTGGCAAAATGTAATGAGTGATAAAACTAACATGGAGGACGGACCTGGAGAGTGCTGGATGTTCGTTTCTGGCCTTTAATTGGTCACTACAGCTAGCTCCGTTATTCATGTCCTTTTCATGCTATGGTTCGGATTGTTTACACTATCAAATTTGGACATCAGCGCAGATTAGCACAAAGAACGGAGTAGATGTAGTATGTAATGAGTTGTCTTGCAAGCAAGGAAGACTCGGATGGAGAGTGCTGGGTATAACTTCACTAATGCAAGAAGCCTAGAATCAATGTGTTAATTTGAATAGCACGTACGAACTATCTCACAGATCACCACAGGACTGCTTCCTTCAGTCAGAGCATCAGTCATTTCGGGTATTTATGCAAAGTTGACATGATCGCAACATTCCTAGTTCACACAAGTCTTATTCGAACTCGCACTCTGTGGATCCATAACACTTGTTTAATTAATTTTATTGAAATAGCTTGAAAAAGTTTGCTGCAGTCATCATGAAGAAGCTGACTTGCATTCTTGCTACGATGTGGTGCATAGCAGCTAGTCCTCAGCAGGCGCTGAACAATCTAGTCAAGCATTAAACGTTTCATAAATTCCAGGTGAATTAACATCAGTCAGTCCATCATCAATAGCAGCTACTGAGTCGAAGTTAAATAATTGTTCAGAATCGTCCGCTAATACCACAACTGCCTGCACGTCCTCAGCTCCCAAAATGCTCTCAACTGTTAAGGGGTTAATTTCGGCAGCGATGGCAATTCAGTGATTTTTGTCTTTAACATGTCCCAGTCATAGTGCAAGACGTCGTGGAAATATTTTTCCTTGTTTATTAAGAGATTTCCTACTTGTTCGGAAAATTTGCTTCATGGCTACGATGCTCCTGTTTGCCCTTTTCTACACCTAAACAACAGTAACGCACCTTTGTGGTTGTTCAAGAACAGGCGACTACTTGGGAAAATGATGTACTTTTTTCTTTAGGAAATAAAGATAATAAGCAAAAATCACAAAGTAGGGCTAAAATACTTTGTAGATATACGAGAAGTCACGCATTGTAAGGCAAAGCGAGTGCTGTAATAACTTCAACATAAATCGTCAATCACGTCGGGGTTATCAGGTCTCAGCCACCCGACGACCGAAGCAAGACGGGAGACAGTTGATAACACGATCTGTGAGGGTCAGAACAAGTTTCTTCGTATGTGTCTGCGTAAAAGTGATTAGCGACTACGAGCTGCAATCATTAAGCAGTGGTTACGCGATGTCAGATGAACCACTTGGTCGCACGAGAAGTAACTTCACTCGCGAAATTAGAAATTCGTTGTCTTCTGTTGATGCCACTCTTGCCTGTGCATTGACAGTGTCTAAGGCAGCATTTTATCCGTAGCGTGTGACGCGCGGAGGTTGAATTGACAACGAGTGGTAATGAAAAGCACCAGTTGGTTGTGAAATAAAATATCCTGCAAGATAATTTTGGTACTTATATGAAATTACATTTGCACTATGGGGTCTAGTGTTTCAATTTACCTTAAAGTAATTTCATGCAGACGTTTATGGAAACCAATATCTCTCACAATACCTAAGCAGTCATCCAGACTCAAAATATCGCTTGATGTTGTTGTTCAGCGCTGTAGGACTAATCGCGCATTTTCTTAACAAAAAAGTACTTGACAAGTAATTGCAATATATCATCTATCTAAAACTACTAATTTGCTATTATTTATATCATCTTTTATACAGTAATTGTGTTGAACGGTAATATATTCAGTAACCTTAAGACAGCGTCAAATATAGAATTCATTAACACGTAAAGTATGCATAGTTGAACTGGTCAGCAAAAATGGTATTTTGCAAGACCAATTAAGAACTGCCTTCAATGTAAAGCGTTCAAGCGAGCACAACAAAATATTTTTTGTTGCCTGATGGCAATCAGATTTAAAGGAACTCGATCCCTTTACGTTCATCAACAATGATCATTAAAAACCACGACAATGATGCCGATGACTACATTTAGTAAGAGCTTTGGCATAAGTGGCTGTGAAGTCAATATAACAGATAAATATTTAACGCACGGTATTTGTTACCTAAGAGCAATCAGATTTGAAAAAAAACTTTCCAATACACTACAAATTATATCTCATACTGTAATTGTGTAAAATGGTAACGTAAGCTGCAGTCTTGAGACAGCGGCACATGTGGGCCATGTAGGAGGCATGTTACATAAGCACCCTTTACTACAATGGCGTCACTAGAGTGTTTCGCGTGATAGTTCGAGCGGGTGTGTTTGGCACAGTCGAAGCAGGTTCTTTGACATCTCATGCTTTCCCACTTCTGAGGGTGTTCAACTTGATATACCACGCTGATCCGATGGGACTATGTTGGGAGAAACACTATAACACCTTGATTTAGAAATCAATCAGATATTTATAATTATCTTGTGGATTCTGCTGCTTTGACAATGTCCCTAAATTAGCTTTTATTGTTGTATTCAACCTGTGAGCCAGGTCGGTGCTGATAACTGTACTAGGTGCACAAATTTGATGACTACTTTGTGTACCAAGTCTAAACGTCAATGTAGCTTGTAGATTGTTGCAACCACTCATTGCTCCATTGCAGAAATCTCCATAGTGATAAGGGCACCAAGTCACTCCTTGTGTTGCCTCGGTTTACGTGAACAGAAAGAAGAGCTATTTGGTCATTGAGGCTTTCTAGAATAAAACGCATCCATTCTTAATGAGAAGTATTTCCTGTCATCTGGTGAAGTGTTGAGGCACTAATTGGTCCTGCTAGCTGCTGTGATCGAGGAGATGGAGCCATTTTCTCGTGAGTGTAATCTGCCATTTCAGAATCAATAGGAATGTGTGCGAATTTTCTGGAACGATTTACGCAAAATAGAATTGTTCATTTACTCAACGCTGAACATGATACTCTAATACCCAGGGAAATCGGAAGAAGACACGTAACGCGGTTTAATGTTGAAAAGGTGGTGTAGACGACGCTTGAACGGGTCATTTGTGTGAATACAGAATCATCCGTTTTTTATGAAGGCTTTTAGAAACCATTGTTTCAAACACGTCAAAACCTTTCGTAACCAATTTGGTGGAGAGCAGCGCAATAATAAGCGAATGTACGGTGAATTCAAGGGGTAACTTCCGCCATCATTTTTGCATAACCGTTAAACTAGTAGTTGTCAAAATACCAAAAATAGCGTTAGGAGAGGCAAAACCGAATGCGTCCATTTACTAGAATCTCCTCAGACGAATGGCTGTTTGCGGCCAAGTGCGAATGCGAAACAAGCCGCTATAATGGGAACCAATGAAATTGGGAATGATTCCGTGTCAGACTGTCAGTGAATGCGTGTGAGGGAAGCCTACTTACTAACCTAGTGGAGTCTATGATTCAACCCTACTGAACTGGTTGCTCTTTGTTCAGTTGTCTGTCATCCGCTCACGCAATCGAAAACGAATTTGACTGCTGTAAAGTTTTCAATGTTATCTCTCTTTTCTCTGTTTCCGTCTTTTAATGACGGTTAACTAGACAGTTGCACTCCCAAATAACGAATCACCTTAAGGGCAAAAATGGAAGAGGTAAACGAAAATTCTTTTCCGATTGATTATTGCACTATAATTAGTAATTTTTAATACTGCAATTGTGTGGATTAATAAAAATGGCTCTAACGCTCAGACATGGCGCCAGTTGTGGCCCATGTAGGAGGCATGTCAAATGAGCACCCTTCAATGGACTGATTCGAGTAATAGTTCAAGTGTGTGTGTTTGGCGACGTCGACGCCGTTCCTACGCCCGAGGATGTTCAAATAGATTTGGCATAATGATCCAATCGGATTTTAAGCTGAAAAGGGAGCATGAGAGGCAGGAAGCAAATGTTATGTTTTTCCACATTCTTACAAAAGGAATCTCGACAATGCAACGCCACGAATATCACAGCAAGTTTGTATGATTGCCATTCACTTGACATAGAACACCACAAACGTTGTAGAGATTGACAAAATCCAGTTTTTTTCCTTTTCTTGACTGCATTGTTTACATTGACTGCATCTATTTGCCAGCAACGGAAACTTTGTGTAACGTCTTAAGGCTTAGGGCATTAACCTTATCACTCTAAAAAGAGATAAGGGTGGAAATTGATGTTTTGTTTAAGTGCAGAAAAACTATTTGGATGGTCTAGCTTGTATGAAGAATTAAAAAGGGTGTTTATAAAGCAGTTTATCAACGAAAATCAGGGCTATTAATGTCTCAGAGTAAACAGACATATATCTTCTCTTTTAAGTGTATACATTTCTCACGCCAAACCGTTATATCAAACAAGATCGATGTATGTTCACGCTGCGCGTAAGTTAAATTATTGTGAAAAACCCAGTTAAACAAGTTCTTGATGCGTCCATCAAAGTGTGGTAAATGCATCAAACTTAAGATAAATCAATAGGGAAATGAAAGCGGCCTTATCGTAGCGCTCCTTTACTGGCTGCAGAATATTTACCAATTAAGAAAGACATCATACCTATAGTAATTAAAATAAAAACATTAATGTCCTAGATCAACTGTAGGGCACTTTAAATAAACCTGACTTAGTTTAACCTCTTTAATGACATTCTTGTTACCAGATGCATTGAATAATAATTTTTTTAGTGACGGTTTCTGGGGAGATGTGAAACCGATGACCGTAGTATCACTATCAGCACAGATATCTTTCCACTTGACTGGGAAAGTAATAATGCTGTGTGTTTGTTGAAGAAATTTTATTACAATTGAAGTGATATGAAGATGGATAACAACGACAGGATCAGCAAATAAATCTGAGTCAGTAAACCACAAAAGCAGCAAAAAAATGGTAATGGTCTACGCAAAGCACTGAATTGCCCATGCTGCAGAAATTAACACCGTAACAGCTGAGAGCATTGTGGAAGCTGAGGTCGTGCTGGTCGTTGTGGGATCAGCAGACGAATCTGGTGAATGAGGGGATTCAGTCTTAGTAGTTTCAGTTGATGGTGGGCTGGTTGATGCTGGTTCAGTTTGTGTCGGTGAACCAGTTGATTTCTGAGTAGTCTGAGAGGTGTTATCTCCTGCGGTTGTTACCGAGGTTGTTATTGTTGTGGTTGCACCGTTTTCTGTTGAGTCATTTTTTGGTGCTGAATCGCCTGATGATGAACTGGATCCATTGGCAGCTATGCACCATGTCAGAGCAAGAAGACAAACCAGCTTCTTCATCATTTCTGCAAAGCATCAAGTCACAACATTTCATTTGAATTGATAAAACTATGAACTTTTAAACACACTGTGCAAATTTGAATGCAACTTACTTGAAAAAGGAATGTTCAGCTCACTTCTACGCTGCTTATATACTCGATGTGACCATTGATCGAATAAGAGAAGGCGGTAGTGTGCCAATCTGAGCACTTGATTCCGCGTGTCACTCAATACCAGGTGTGGCAGGTATTTCAAAAATTACATAATTTATGACGCATTTCATGTTTCTCCGAGCTTTTAAACCAACATTTTTCGTGAATTTGCATTTGCTGGTTCAGAGCAGTTAACGCCAAATACATGAGGCGCAGTCACATTCGGCAATTGTAAGTTCAACAGAAAAACTAGATTAAAACAACAACATTTGAAACGCTTTTGCAATGGCATTGCAAGTATTCTTCGTGGATGTGTGAGGATATCGGTTAATATGCCTACTTTGTGTTTGTTGATCCGTCAATATGCAATCTATTTTCCAAAGCAACGTCTGTGTTAAATGTCTCAAACAATTACAACACAAATATGCACATAAAAAGCTTTGAGATGGCGCATTTAATGGCTTTGGGATATCATGCTAACCATGGTACCAGTGTTAAGCAAATATTTTCGAACTAGTAAATGTACTTCTTGGATAAAATCATTGAGCTCTAGATACTCGTGAACTGATTTATAACCAAATATCAGACTTTGTCATAACTTTTAAACATTCTAATGGTCCCAAAAGCAAGCACCCTAAGTAAATTAGTCTGCAAATTCAAAGCGACATTAAGTGACTCACCATGAAGTAAATAGCATTCCATTTACTAAATTCAAGATTTTCCGCACCCGTTAACGTCACCTTTTAAGAAGAAAATGTTCAGACCCTAATTGTCTATTCATAGTTTTGACCAAAAATAGTTTTTGAGGACAAAATGCTACACACAGTTTGTCATTTTTTGAACACTGCTGCATGTCAGCTCCAAAAACAATCTCACATCATTAAGGACATGCATGGAGAGCACCAATTGACGGATTGGGGCCGAAAGCAGTTAACACCTACCATTACTGTGGTAGGAAAATAAATTTTTTTTTTAAAATTCTTAGGTGGAGCAGCAAGAAGAAGTGCGGATTTCAGACGTCATGCCACTTGGGGCCTCGTGGGGATGCACGACATGAAAACCCTTAACAACACAAAGGCACTATTTCCAATGACGTCTTTAAACTGGGTGATTGAGCGCGTGCGTGTTTGGCAAAGCTGAAATTGTGCGTTTAATTCCTTGGCCTCTATCAGGCTCGTGGACGTTTTTTTTAATAAATCAACTCGACAATCCGTTTTGACGTCGTTGAGTCTTCACAATCACAGCGCTGACTCAGCCAATTCTTTACAAGCATTTCTCCTGATGTCGTTGATGTTTGATCAAATCCTAGAACTCAGCAGTAGCTATCACACGCACGTAAATCAAGACGCCTGTCTAGCCTTACGCTGTTTGCTTCTCTTGTCTGCTGTCGTCTGTTTTGCAATTTCTCCTTGGTAGTAACAAGTCATTTGTTGAAATAACATTTGATGATCATGGCGTGGTCGAAGATCCCTTTCAAAGTTATTATAACCTCTATTCGTCAAACAATGAGTGACTCTGTGGCAGTAAACGTAAATTGAGAGGACAATACTTATTTTAACGTTCTCTAGTTCCTTTCCGACACCAGAAATTTTTTTTGTTAATTGGGCTTGTTTTTGCAAATAGTCTAACTACAACCACCAAATTCAGCTATAGAGGTCTGTTGGTATGTCAAAAGACTGCGCAACTTTTCTCGATTATGCGCAGATCAGCCAACTAAGTACCTTTAGAATTTTTGTCGATAACCATTAGCAGTGTGGCATGAGAGGCAGCATAAAATAAGTGCTTTATGTTCGTTTCTGGTCTGCAATTCGTCACTGCAGCTAGCTCCGATATTCATGTCCTTTTCATGCTAGTGTTCGAAAATTTTGCACTATCAAATATGTGCGATGAGAGGTGAACATCACAAGTGAGTGAGTGGTCAACCGAACATGTAGGACTCTCATGAAGATTGCTAAACATGACTGCGCTAAAGCAAAAAATCTAGCATCGAAATGTGTAAATTTGAATGGTGGGACAACCACGGTGTGTCGCATAAACATACCTAATACATGGCATAGATATCATTTCATGACACGTATGGGCTAATTCTCAGATTGGCACAAGATTGCCTCCTCCAGTCAGAACATCGTCCCTTTTGTGTAATTATGCATTGGTGAAATAATCCCAATATTCATAGTTTAAGTTAGCCCTATTCGATTTTGCACTCTGTGTTTCCACGACACCTATTTAATCAATTCAGTTGAAATAGCTTGAATATGTGTGTTGCGGTTATGATTGAGAATCTGGTTTGTCTTCTTGCTCAGATGTGGTGCATAGCAGCTAGTCCTCAGACGGCTCTAAGCAATCTAGTTCAACATTAAATGTTTCATAAACACCAAGTAAATTAATATCAATCAGTCCGTCAACAGCAGCAGGTACAGAGTCTAAGTCAAATAAGGGATCAGAATTGTCCTCATCCATCACAATGCTCTTGGTTATTAAGGTGTTAAATTCGGCAGCGTTAGCAAAATTTACAAATTTAATCGCAATCTTAGATGGGCATATCAGCCACTTGTTTAACTGGGTCTTCCATAACAAGCTAATTCATTATCAACGTGTTTACTGGCATCGTGCACAGCTGGAACTTACAAGCATCCCATTTTTTCATTTGACCCTAAGCATCAAGTTGTGCATTTATTGCCAAAAAGCAATCGTTCTCTTAAGAAATTATTTTGATGCCACAGTCTATGTTGGCAATTTAAGCGTAATTAATATGAAGAAAACTACGTCAATAACACGTAAAAAATGCATTTCGCGGATCTTTACGACGTTGGTGCTGAATTATGTCAACCGAATGGCATTCGTACAAATTCATAAGGCGCTGAAATATGCAGTAACGAGAGTTTTGGCAACGTCTTTTGGCCTACAGAGACTTTAGCCACATCAAAACAAAAAGATCGTTCTATGAGTAACAGGTGGCCAGTCAGAAACTGCGACATTTTCAACATCCCGTATTATTCACGGCGTCGCTAGTCTCTAGACCTCTGAGGTACCATGTAAGGTAGTAGGCAAATGGAATTTGTTCCGTAATAGTTACAACAACATTTGCTGCTAGCCCATCATGCCCTTTTTCCAGCTCAAAGTCTCAATTGATCATCGTGCTGAATCAATTTGAACATTCGCGGGCGTAGTACACATTCCGATATTACCGGAACGGCGTCGCCGTTGCCAAACACACACGCCGTTGTAGTGAAGGGTACTCATGTGACATGCTTCCTACGTTGGCCACAAGTGCCACTACGTCTGATCATTACAGCTTACACTACCGTTCAATCTAATTACACTATAAAAATGAGATATTAATGGAAGCGATTTAACCAATCGGGAAGGGATTTTCGTTCACCTCGGCTGGACGTGCTTTCATTTAAAAGTTCGAAAGTCGTCGTCCTGAAACGTAAATGGTGCTCGTTTACCTCCTTTGAGCCAAAATCACAGCATATATGCCACACCCTGATGTGGCATTTTAGATAACAATAACTCTCTCCTTGATCCGACTGTGCCAAAGACACACAAATCTGAACTGTCACGCAAATCACTCAAGTGACTATGTTTTAGAGAAGGGTTCTCATGTGACTTGCCTCCTACACGGCCCACAGGTCCGGCTGTCTGAATATTGCAGCTTATATTACCGTTCCGCATTATTAGAGTACAAACTTAGATTCAAATTATAATGAAATGGTATGTTTAAATGGAAAACAAAATAGAATTATTGGACCGGTAAAAATATTTTTTTGTAAAAATGATGACTAAATTCAAAAACTAGAGTCCGAGGCGTAGAGGTTTTTTCCCAGGAAATACCAAAATTATTGCAGCATTGTATTCGCAATTCTTTCAATATTCCACATGTTATTTCACAACCAACTAATGCCTATTAACTATTGCTCGTCGTAAGTTATTCCTTTACGCTTTCAAAGTTATATACGCATCTTTGTCAAACGAGAATGTTTGGCCTAAACGACGACGACTAGCATAACAATTGCATAAACTGACTTGCCACACCAATTACTTTGGCCGATATATTTTCTACTAAATCCCTGTGCAGATGTGGGCGTAATATTAATAGCTCCAAACAAAGGTTATCTAAATTCCCTCAGTCAGCCAGCAATCTCTAATAGTGAGTGGCCCGGCCAGTTAGGATGACACAGATAGGCAGAACATGAATTTCAGTTCTGCTTTGTACTTGGTAAACCAGACTCGTTAAGTTGCACAAATCGTCTTCAAACTTGGGCTAAGTAAATTAAGCACCATTTTATAATAACAATGAAGAGAATGCTACTCAAAAGATGTCTAGTGTAGTGAAGTGAACATCACTTACTCCATAACAAATAGTGTCTCGTCGTATGCTTTGAACATTTAATTGCTAGAACGAATAAATCACACAATTTAAGTAGAACATCCTGCAGTACCACAGGGTTTTTCCTGTGTACGGATATCTTTGTATTCGACAAAAATAACTGCAAACACACTTGATATTGAAAGGAGACTCAGTCGTTCGTCTTGAAGAGGTCATTGGAATTAGTGTTCTTTTTGATCGCTATGTAAAAGGCCTCAAGTGTCAATACGCCTGACATTTAACTTTTGCTTTACTGAGTGACCTAAGGATCAAGCTAATCATTTATGACCGTAAGAAATGTGGCAGGGTAATGCGATGTAAATAGCCGTTATTTAGTCAATGTTTTATAACAACATTTGTGAGAATGATCACAGCAAAGAAATGTCGATTTTGTTTCCTTAAATTAGTGCAGGAGATTAATCAAGCGATCAGTTGCACATCGATGGCTTCTCAAGTTGTTTCCAAAATGCTTCATCCACGGTGTTACCTTTGAAGTGAGTTAATGGAGGAACGATTAGAATCGTAAATTCGTTTTCAGAATTCGTGGATAGTGGGTAATGGATTGATCGCTTCACGTCGCCTTATAAAGTTAAAACACTATTAAAATCGAACCACTGGAAGCAAAACTTTTGCACCTATGCATCGTTTGATTTAAGTAAAATACCGTGATGTTGAGAGATTGACATTTATGTACTACTACGAAAAACGCTCCATCACCACCTGTATAAAATTAATAGTAATGTTTTGGTTGTGGAGACAATTACACTGGACATCAAAAATTGACCTAGGCACTGAAAAAAGCTTCTGAATTTGTTGCATTACGATGAATGAAGTAGGAGCGATTGAAAATTCTCCCACATTATCTCCCAACTATTCTTATCAACAAGCATGCTTTATCAGGCTGTCTTGAATTTTTTTTGGACTCATTATTTGCCACATTTTTAATAGGCAGAAGGGCCACCTAGAAAAAAACTTGTGGGGTTTTGGTTTATGAAATGCAAACTTCTTAAATTGAAAATAAAATATACGGAATCAAGCAAGAGATCACACATTGTGAATGCACACAGCATGGCTGCACCTTTATGAATTTGATTTCGACTTCACAGAGGCAAGAAATTTTGCATTTCAAAAATTATTCACTTAAAAGTTGGGGAACTATGATGAGGCTCATGAACCACATGCATGCCACACCTAATGCTGAATGACACATGAGCTAGTGCTCAGATTGGCACAAGACTGCTTCCTCCAATCATAGCATCGGTCACTTCGGGTATATATGCCGCGGTGACATGAGCTGAACATTCCTAGTTCAAGTAAGTCGCATCCAAATATGCATACTGTGTTTGCAAGACAACCGCTTGATTTTATTCAAAGTAAACTGACTTTGTGTTCTGCAGAAATGATGAAGAAGCCGGTTTGTCTTCTTGCTCTGTTGTGGTGTATAACAGCAACTGCTTCAAATTCACAAGAAGGCGAGAGTCAGCCTACTTCAACTGCAACCCCTTCATCAGAACAATCTGTTTCAACAACAACCGGTCAAGCGACATCAGGTGCTAGCAGTTCTGAGGCTGAATCAGCTGCGCCATCAGGATCTCCTGGAAGCACCACAACGGATGCAGCATCAGCAACAACAACTACTGCTGGGTCTGAATCAAGCAATTCATCAGAATCTCCTGGAAATCAAACAACGACAAGCACGACCTCAGCTTCCACAATGCTCTCAGCTGTTGAGGTGTTGATTTCGGCAGCGTTGGCAATTCAGTGCTTCGCATAGTTCATTCGCATGCCTGCCGCGGAACAAGACTGAATCTTTTCTATTGCGTTTGGTTTTTCTGACGTTGTTTATTTTGGCATATTCTTTATAATACACGAAATATCACAAAAGTGCTCAAGCGATTACTTAACTTTAATTACCGTTCAAGTCAAAAGTATATTTATTTTTTGTTAACTAGTCGATATTACGGACATCAGGTTTAGATCTACCCCAAGGCCTGCGTCTATCAAATTTGCCAGCTTTTATGCTTATTTACGACAATTATATTAAAGGGTTTTTTTACTTTAAACGTCTTTGCCCTTTTGTTAATTGTTACAATTAGGATGTCGTTAACATGTGGTAGATTTTCTGCAAAATGTAATGGATGGTAATAATTAGGATTCTTTCAAACTCCTTTTTAATGTGTTTACAAGTGCCACGTGATGTGAAGTGTACACCTAACTTGGCAGCTCCACACAAGCCTATTTAGTTGCTTGTTTGTACTACATTTCAACACTACACTAAAGTGTCTACCTGAGGGAAAATGAAGAAGAGAGAGGAGATAGCTTGCAGAGAACATGCCCGTTTAATGTAGTTCTGCTTGCTAAATGTGTGAATGCAGATAAAAGTCATCTGATGACGCTAACAGTGGAAACTGAAGACCATTTCTTGACGCCAATTATCAAGCAGGCATCCGCTGCTTACACCTGACCGCATCAATAATTATGGCTGTGCGATGTGACTCAAGAAAGTACAACAAAGACAGAGGTTGGGCAGTGTAGAGATAGGGAGCTGTAAAATAGATAATTGCAGTTGCTTTTGCATTAGAAAGAAGACGTAGTTCTCACCCATGTAAGCAACTTTAAACACGTCTTATCGTATGCTATTCGGCCATGCATTTCTGTCAATTGTTCTCACTTGTCAAAACAATTGACCATCTAATAGGGTAAGTCATAGGGTGGCAACAATGGCATTTTGACTCTACCGGCAAGTCAGTCAGACACGAAATCAGAGGCATGCAGTTTGTACCTGAGCACAAAAAGATGAAAAAGTGTAAGGAGTGGCTAGAGTGAATACGTCCGTTTATCAGAGTAACGTCAAACAAATGGCTGTGTTTGGCCAAGTAAATACAGTAATCACGCTACTCATAACATGGGTCAATGAAATAGGGAAGGATTCTGTGTCAAACTGTAACTGAGTTGTGCGTGTGTACTGACCCGATAGAGTCTACGTTTCAGCGCTAATCCTTTGGTTATTATTTTGTTAGTCGCTTCTCATCCTCTCCCTCATTCGCATACCTACAAAATTGGTTGCTGTGGCATTTCTAATGTCATCTCTCTTATCCCTGTTTCCGGTTTGTAATGACTACTAGTTAGACAGTTGCTTCCAAAAATAGGAAATATTATAAAAAACATGAATTAATTAGGTAAAATGAAAGGCAACGTTTTCAAAAACGTTTCGTGACAAACTAAAAATAAACGGTGATTTTTTCGCTTTTTAAATGACAAAACGGCGTTACATGTTTGCTGTAACCCCTGCCAAGCCAAGAAATACGAAATTCCTTTACGTTTTGTTAGCAGACTGCTATTAATATTTTATTTACAATGAAATTGTGCGAAACGATATACAAGCTGCAATGTTCACGTGGATTTCTGTTCGTGAAATTGTGCGCACAATTTCAGCTTTGCTAAACAAACCCACACCCACTCAACCAACCATGTCACGCCTTGTCAAGGTCATTATGACATGGTGTGGAATAATTCCAGCCAAAATGTGAAAACGACTGGTCCCACAGATCAAGCTTTGTTGACCAAGGACAAGGCACAACTAAAAATGAAGCTCTGCCTACCTGATTCCTCTTTACTGGCTAAGCCGCTTATTCTGGAGATGATTGGCTGTCCGAACAATTCGAAATGGCCTGTGTCAGGACGTCTTCAACCTGAAGAATTTTTCTGTAATCCACATGCTTTGCTGAGCTGAGTCTGTTTAGTTTTGTTTGCTCCTGTTAAATCTGCGCACCTCTTCAATGTTGTTTTTATTGACTGACTTGGGCATAAAGATGAAATACCAATGTTGCCACCCTATGTTTGCTTCTGTTTGGTAGCAAAATGAGTCAACATGTGTGGACAATTGACAGAAATGCATCGAAGATTTCCTTAAAATAGGACGCCTTTAAAGTTGCTTACACGGGTGTAAGCTATATCATCTTTCTAATGATAAAGCAACTACTATTATCCACTTTACACTTCCCTATCTCTACGCTGCCGTCTGCCTTTTTGTATAACACAGCTAACACTCTTGGAGTACATTTATGTAGTGTACTATCCGTGGTCGGATCTTAGTAGCGGATGCTTACCTGAAAAATTGCTTCAACGAATTATCTGCATTTTTCACTGCAAATTACTATTTAGCATGAAATCTACACTGAGATCTTGATTGTGAAGACATTTGTACTGGACATCAACAATCAATTTAAACATTGAAAGTAGCTTATGGACATTGTACAGAATAATGCAATCAAGAAGGCTTTATTCGTTTGCGATAGGATCAGCTTTAAATGTATAGACGATTCAATATTTTATCCAAGCCAACCAACATGCTACGCTAGACTGCCTCGAAGCCTTTCTTTAGGATTCCTTATTTGCCACACTAGGATTAGGAAAAAGGTCTGCAGAGAAAAAAATCCTTGTGTGGTTATTGGTTGAGTCATACAACACACAGGCATTCCACTCGTAAATGGAATAAAAAAGTCAAATAGTAGAATGCGCAGTGTATTTGCACAGAATATGGTTGCATCTTCATGAATGTGAAAATGAGTGAGCTAAAGCAAGATATTTAGCGTTAAAAATATCTTTAATCAAAAGATGGTGAACATAGATGGTCTGTTTTTTACTCTATTGTGGTACTTTGCTTTCTAAGTTTTACATATAAGCTTTAGTCGAGAGCAGCAATCATTCTGATTAACAAACATTTGTTACAATGACACTAAAATCAAAACCAGACGCAACACAAATCCCAACACGAAAACCATCAACACCTGCAAATGAATCAACTGATCCATCAAAGTTCCCACACAATCTCACAACTACAAGTACGACCTCAGCTTCCACAATGCTCTCTACTGTCAAAGAATTTACTTTCAGCAGCGATGGCAATTCAGTGCTTCGCATAGATCATTGGCAATTCCTTTGTGTTGACCTTGTTTGATTTAGAATGTTTTTTCGTTAACATTCAGCTTTATAATACGTTAAATTCACGAAGGTTGCTTGACAAACAATGTGGCGTTAATTACTCTGCCAGTCAAGTGGATAGACTTTTGATCTAACTCAAACCGTTCTGCAGACAAAAGCAGCAGCTTATTCATCTGTTAACAACAATTTCATCATAGAAGGCAAATCAGATGCATATTGAAAGCCCTAAGTTTGAACTGACTCGTTGCTTTTTTAATAACGAATAAAACCTTGGTCTCGTAGTTGAACTTTGAACATAATTTTGAAGATAAACAACGTCATTAAGGAAACTATCACAAAATAATTATTTTATCGTTAGTTTGCTGCTAACCAGACTTCTTTTAGTATTTCACTCAAATGTACACCAGTTGAGCCTGATGAATTGTATTGAACACCCTCGAACAAGCACAAGATTCCAAAATTAAAAGAACCTTACTGCTTGTGGTAGGGCTCCATATATATATATATATATAATTTTGTCAAGCGATACCTTTAGGGGAGATCTAATATTGATGGCCGTATTATTGACCCATTAGCACAGCTTTCTATCCTTTTGGCTGAAAAGGAAATGCGTCTGAGTTTTGCCTAAGCAATTTTATAACAATTCACGTATGTCGAAGATAGATTTCAATGACACGATATGTTAAATAAATCAAAGTCAGTAATACATAAAAGCAACAAAGTCGATTTGGCACTGTGCCGCAGCAGGAATGGCAGAGGTCTAAGCGAAGCACTGAATTGCCAACGCTGCTGAAATTGACACTTCGACAGCTGACAGCATTGTAGAAGCTGAGGTCGTGCTGGTCGTTGTGGGATCAGCAGACGCATCTGGTGAAGTAGTTAATTCAGTGCCAGTAGTTACTGTTGTTGATGGACTAGCTGGCACTGTTTCAGTTGCAGCTGGTGAAGGAGTTAATGCTGGAGGAGATGGAGTGGCGCTTTCTTCTGCTGATGGTGTTGTTTTTGTTGTTACTGTTGTGCCTGCACCGTTTTCTGTAGAATTAGATTGATCTGCGGAATTGTCAGATGATGAATTGGTTCCATTGGCTGCTATGCACCATATCAGAGCAAGAATACAAATGAGTTTCTTCATCATTTCTGAAACGCACAAAGTCACACATATTCAATTGAATTGATAAAATAAATGTCCTGTAGACACACTGTGCAAATTTGAATGGAACTTACTCGAACAAGGAATGTTTGTCTTGCTTCTGCGCTGCATATATATCCGATGTGACCAATACTCTGAATGAAAAAAAAGCAGAAGTGTGCCAATCTGAGCACTTGATCTTACGTGTCATTCAATACTATGTGGGGCAGGTGTTACGAATCTACATCGCTTTTGACGCATTTGATGTTTGCCTTAGCCCTTAAATAAATTTTTTTCTGATGCCGTATTTGTTGGTTGAGTGTAGTTGACGACATATTCATGAAGGTGCAGTCATATTCGGCAATTCTATGTTCGAGAATAAGACTTAATGAAAAACACAACATTTATATTGCTTTTGCAGTAGCATCACACATATTCTTTTTGGCGATGTGCGGATATCGGTTAAAAAGCCTACTTTGTGTTCGCTAATCCGTCACGATGCATTCCATGTTCAAATATAACGTCTGTATTGAATGACTCACGCAACTACAGCACTAGCCTAAAAAAACAAACGCTTTCAGATGGCGCATAGCAGGCTTTAGGCTACCACGCTAACCATAGTACCAGCGTTACGTAAATGTATTCAAACTGTTAAATGAACTACGTGGATGAAATCCTTGACAACATCGTATCCCCAACTTAAACGCCACCGTAGCTTGTCGGAACATTTTCATGAGTGTGGCTGTCTTGAAAAATATACATCCATATTTAATTAGAAATACGCCTTTATTCTCTTGACGTTTTGGCGAAATAAATTGTATAAAGAAATATAGTTTTGCATTGATCTTTTTTTTATTTTAGAACATTCTTTCACGTCAAAATTGATCATTAATATCCCGTGAAAATGTCTCCACTTATAAAACAGTGTTGATTTCTTATTAAATATTGATAGGACACTTGTTGTAGCAGTATGATAATGTCACTCACGCTACATCAAGGCATTTTACTTTAATTATGCGTGGTATATGTGCTGAGATTTCGCTTCCAGTAGTTCAACTTCACAACCGCTTTTTTGAGTTTTGGAATTTAATCAATCTATTTAAATTACTGGAGCCGATAAAAACACGTGCTTGATCGGTGAGACAAATGGGTAGACCACAAATGTATCAACCGACAATCATATTATGTCCACAGCCCAGCTTCAATAAAACAAGGGGCTTAAACACACGAACTAAAATGACTAAGTTTGCTCGTACGCAGTCTAGATTCACATATTTTTCTTCGACATTCTGGTAAATCATTTAACCTGGCCGCAAACACTAATGTGCGTTTAACGTGTACTGAGTCACTAAAGTAAATTCTGTGGTCGCGGATTGCAAATTTGTCCTTTATACAGGCGGACTTTCAACACGCAAGGCTCCAAGGGGCTCATTAGATTAGTGAATACGTTTCATGTGGTTTGTCTGACCACTGATCATGAAACTGGCTTAGGAACAGGAAACGGACCAGCAGGCTCCTTGATTCTGATTACATCTGCAAACGAATATGCATATTTTTTGTTCATGCACCAATTACATATGTCTGTTCACAGGGAATGCATGCTGTAATAAATGAGCAGTTAGAAATGTTAAAAAATCTACTAACATCTATCCGCGAGTTCTTTACCCAACATCGTCGGCTTTGGCACAGTCAAAGTAATTCCTTTGATATCGGAAGCTTCCCTACTCCTAAGGATGTTCAACTTGATATACCATGCTGATCCGATGGAAGCGTGACGGAAAAAGTAAAGGGTTTGGTGAGATGCAATGCCCCTGTGTTGTGTTCTTTGACTGATCCAATTGTTTAAAGTGAGGTAAATAGCATTCCGTTTACAAAATCCAAGAATTCCTGCCCTCATTTTCGCCTTTTTTCCAAAGGACGAGGTTCAGACCTTAATCCTCCGTTCATCATCTTGACACTCATAGTTTGTCCTTTTTAGAACACGACTGTTTGTTGTTTGAAAAACCAGACTCATACATTAAAGACACGTGAAAAAATAACGATTGGTGTTAAATTGAGTTTACACCTACCATTACTGGAATAAGCAAATAAAACATTTGCTAACTCTTTGAGTGGAGCAGAAAACTGAAGTGCGGATTTTAGACATAATGCCACTTGTGGCTTTGCGTGGGGATGCACGACATGAGAGCCCTTAACACAACAAAGGCACTACTTCCAATGACGTCTTCAACCTGTTCGATTGAGCTCGTGCGTATTTGGCAAAGCTGACATTGTGCGTTAACTTCCGTAGAAGCTTTTTTTTTTAAAAATCAACTCGACTATCCGTTTTGACGTCGTTGAGTCTTCACAATCACAGTGCTGACTCAGCCGATTCTAAACACCCATTTCTTCTGATGTCGTTGATTTTTGATCAAATCCTAGAACTCAGCAGCAGCTATCACACGCACTTAAATCAAGACGCTTCTCTAGCCTGTACTTTGTTTCCATCTCTTATGTGCTGTTGTCTGTCATACGTTCTCTCCATGGTTGTAAGAAGCCGTTTGTTACAAATAACATTTAATAATCATGGCGTGGTTGATGATCCCTTTCAAGGTTAGAGTCTTCTCTTTGTCAAACAATGAGTGAGCCTATGGCAGTAAAGGTACACTGAGAAAACAACTGTTGTTTTAGCGTTCTTTAGTTCCCTTCCAACACCAGACAATGGCTTTCGTTAATTAGTGCTTGTTTTTGCAAACAGGAGATTGTCGCTCAATTCATCTTGTTTTCACATATGTTCTAACTGTCACCAACAAATTCTGCTATTGAGAATTTCGTGTCTTTTCCAAGAGTGAGAACTGAAATTATCTCCTTTAGCATAACAGCAATCACATACGACGTCACCATCACGAATGTATTAAGAACGATACCACAACCCTCAATTTCAAATGGAATAATTCTTCGGTGGATTCTGTTACTTTGACATTGTCCTGTAATAGGTTTTCACTGATGCAATCAACGCGGGAAGCAGTCAGGCCTACGCTGTTGTAATCATCGCAACATCGACATGGCACGCATGCATCCACAGTCATTGAAGGTGTTTAACTTGCCTTCTGAAAACTAGTAAAAATTAGAGTTACAGGGACAACTGGAACAAGCGGTTGTCACAAACAAGAATTTTGATTGTAGCGGAGGGTAGACAAAAGGATCTAATAAACGTCACCTTGAATCCTCCAACCTATATCATGAATGCTCAAACAACAATTTCTTAGACATCTTTGCTGTGAATTAATTTCATAGCAATGTTTCTTATGTCAAACGACCGAACAAATGTTTTGGATTATGCGCAGATCAGCCAAATAAGTGCCTTTGACAATTGGGTAGATAGCCATTAGCAGCGTGGCGTAAGAGGCAGCATAAATAAGTGCTTTATGTTCGTTTCTGGTCCGTAATTCGTCAATGCAGCTGGATCACGCCCTTTCCATGCTAGTTTTCGGGTAGTTTGCAATATCAAATATGTGCGATTAGTGGTTAACATCACGAGTGAGTGAGTGGTCAAGCAAACATTTAGGAATCTCCTGAAGATTGTTGAACATGACTGCGCTAAATCAAAAAATCTAGCATCAAAATATGTAAATTTGAAGGATGGGACAACCACAATATGTGTCGCATAAACATATCTAATGCATGCCATAGATAACATTTAATGACACGTATGGCTAGTTCTCAGATCGGCCCAAGATTACCTCCTCTAGTCAGAACATCGTTCCTTTCGTGTAATTATGCATCATTGAAATGATTGCAGCATTCCTAGTTCACGTAAATTTCATTCGAATTCGCAGTCTGTTTATCTATAACACGTGTTTAATTAATTTCATCGAAATAACTTGAATAGGTTTGCTGCAATTATCATGAAAAAAATGGCTTGTATTACTGCTCTGATGTGGTTCATAGCAGCTAGTCCTCAGAAGACGCTAAACAATCTAGTCCAGCATTAACCGTTACTTAAACTCCATGTGAATTAACATCATTCAGTCCATCAACAGCTACATCTACAGCGTCTAAGTCAAATAATGGATCAGATTTCTCCTCATCCGTCACAATGCTCTGGGTTATTCAGGTGTTAATTTCGGCAGCGTTAGCAATTTAGTACTTCGCGTAACCAATTTATGGTCCACCTGCGGAACAGTGCCAATTAATTTTTGTTTCTTTTTCGTTTCATTGACTAGGATTTATTTAGCAAATTATTCCGTCTACATCCATGTTCATTATACGTGAATCGTAATAAAATTGTTTAAGAGACCAAATATCTTTTTTACCTTCCCATCGGTTTTGATCCTTTATATCCGTTGGAATGTTCTGCAGTCAGTGATGGAGGGTGATGATAGAACCGCTTTCATTCTCCTTGTAACTGTATATGCTTTCATGCATCGAACACTGTTTTCGAACTTTAGATTGCAGTCGGAAATTTTTCACTAACAATCTAATAGCAAACCTAGATGGGCATATCAGCCACTTATTTTACTGGGCCTGCCATAACCAGATAATTTATTATCAACGTGTTTACCGGCATCGTGCACAGCTGGACCTTACGAATATTTCATTTTTGGATTTGACCCTAAGCATCAAGTTGTGCATTTATTGCCCAAAGCGATTTATCTTTAGAGTGATTATTTTGATGACAAATTTTTTGTTGGCTATTCGACCGTAATCAATATGACGAAAAATATATCAACAACACGCAAAAAAAGAATTTCGCGGAGCTTTGCGACGTTGGTGCTGTATTATTTTAGGTGAATGGCATTCCTACATACTCACAGTGCAGTGAGATATGTAGTAACGGAAGTTTTGGCAGCGTCTTTAGGAATGTAAACAGGATTTTTGCTTAAATGCACTTAAGCCACAACAAAAAACACAAAAAAAAAATTTCGTATCTTTGTCAAGTGGTCAGCCAGAAACCGCGACATTGTTAACTTCCCGTGATATCCACAGAGCTGCTAGTCTCTAGGTAGTTATCAATTATCTTATGGTCCATAATAGATGGAACATCACATGCACCCTTTTCAGCTCATTGTCTCATTGGATCATAATTAAGTTTAATATCCTCGGTCAACAGGCGTAGTATACCCTCCGATATTAGAGGTTATGCGTCGAAGTTGCCAAGCACATACGCTTGAACTATCACGCGAACCACTCAAGTGACGCCGTTGTAGTGAAGTGTGCTCATGTGACATGCCTTCTACATGCTGCCTTTCATTTTACCTAATCAATTTAGTCTTCTTAAAGTATTTCCCATTTACGCCAGCAACCGCCTAACTAGCAGTCATGACAAACCGGGGACAAGAGATAGAAGAAATGACAATTTAAACGCCAAAGCTCACATGACCAAAGAACATAATAACCGATGCAATAGGGCTGAAACGCAGACTTCATTAAGTCAGTAAAAAGGAATAACTCAGTGACAGTCTGACACAGAATTCTTCCCAATTTCATTGTGTGTTCACTTGGCAGAACACAGCGATTTGTCTGACGTTACTCTGATAAACGGACGTAGTCACTCTTTGCCACTCCTTACACCTGTTCATCTTTTTGTGCTCAGGTTCAAACTGCCTGCCTCTGATATTTTGTCTGACTGAATTCCTAGTAGAGCCAAAAGGCCATTGTTGCCACCCTATTTCTTACTCTATTAGATGGTCTATTATTTCGAAAAGTGTGTACAATTGACAGAAATGTAAAACAGAATACCATTAGATAAGACGCGTTTAAAGTTGCTTCCACGGGTAAGAGCAATATCATCTTTCTAATGCAAAAGCAACTACTATTATCTACTGTACACTTCTTTATCTCCACGCTGCCCAACCTCTCACTTTGGTGTAGTTTGTTGAGTCTCATCGCACAGCCAACACTATTGATGTGGTCGGTTGTGAGCAGCGGACGCCTGCCTGATACTTTGTGTCAACGAATGGACTTCAGTTTTTACTGGTAGTGTCATTAGATGCATGCACACGCTTCACTAGCGCAACTGCATTAAACGGGCATGTCCTCTGTAAGCTCTCCTTTCTCTTTATTTGCCCCGGGTGGTAACTTGAGTGTGGTGTTGCAATGTAGTATAAACAAGCAACTGAAGGGGCGTGTGTGGAGTAGCCAAGTTAGGTGTACACTTCACATCAGGCAGCACTTGTAACCAAAGAAGAATCTTAATTAATGCCATCAATTGCATATTGCAGAACATCTACCGATTGCCAACGACATCCTATTTGCAACGATTAATAAAACGGTAATGAATTAGATCACAATTAAGACATCTAAATTATCTAAACCCCTTTAATAAAAATGATGTAAATAAATGACAAAGCCCGCAAATTTAGCAAACGTATTCTTTGGAGGAATAGATCTAGACCTGATGTCCATTAAGACGCACAATCAACAAAAACAACAACATCCTAATTGAAACGACTAATAAAAGGGCAATGACTCAGATCATATTTAAGACTTTCAACGTACCTACAACTTTTTAAGATAACTGCTGTAAATAAATGTAAAAGCCAGCAAATTTGACAGACGTACGCTGTGGGGTAGATCTTAAACTGATATCCATAATATATCCAAATCAACAATAACTTGCATAATTTAATTGAACGGTAATTAGGTTTGAGTAATCGTTTGAGCACTTTTGTAACATTTCCTGTATTATAAAGAATATGCCAAAATAAAAAAGAATAGCAAAACCAAACGCAATAAAGGAAAGATTTAGTCTTGTTTAGAGCAGGAATATGAATGATCTATGCAAAGCACTGAATTGCCAACGCTGCTGAAATTAACACCTCAACAGCTAAGAGCATTGTGGAAGCTGACGTCGTGCTGGTTGTTGTTTGATCTCCAGGAGATTCTGATGAGTTGCTTGATTCAGACCCAGCAGGAGCTGCTGTTGTTGATGCTGCACCCGTTGTGGTACTTCCAGTGGATCCTGATGGCGTAGTTGACTCAGCCTCAGAACTAGCACTTTCTGATGTCGGTTTGCCGGTTGTTGCTGGATCAGATTGTGCTGATGAAGAGGTTACAGTTGAAGGAGATTGACTGCCGCTTCCTGCTGTATCGTTTGAGACCAAATTTGAACGACTAGCTTCTATGCACCACATCAGAGCGAGAAGACAAACTAGCTTCTTCATCATTTCTATAACACATATGGTTAAACCACTGCATATGAACTGATTAAACGGAAGTCTTGTAAACGCAGTGTGCAAATTCGAATAAGACTTACTTGATCAAGGAATGTTGAGTTCATGTCACCGCGGCATATATACCCGAAGTGACCGATGCTCTGATTGGAGGTAGCAGTACTCTGCCAATTTTAGCACTAGCTCATGTGTCATTTAATATTAGGTGTGACATGTATGTGGTCTGTGACACACATTATGGCAACCCATATTTCAAATTAATAATTTTTTAATGCAAAATATTTTTCATCAGTGAACTCGAAATCAAATTCATGAAGGTGCTGCTATGCTGTGTGCAACCACAATGTGTGATCTCCAATTTGGTTCCATATATTCTATTTTCAATCCAAAACGTTTGTATTTCATAAACCAAAACCCCACAAAATTCTTGTCTATGCGGACGTTCTGCCTAATCAAAGTGTGGCAAACAAGGAGTCCTAAATATTCAAGAAAATCTGGCAAAACATGATTGTTGACAAGAATGGTTGGAAGACTATGTGCGAGAAATTTCAATCGCTCCTACTTTTATCCATCGTAATGCACCAAGTTCAAAAGCGTATCTCAGTGCCTAGGTCAATTTTTGATATCCGGTGAAAATGTGTCGCAAACCAAGACATCACTCTATATTTTATACAAAATGGTGATGGAGCCTTTCTCGTAGTAGTACATAAATGTCTGTCTTGCAACATCAGGCCATTTTACTTGAATCAAACGCTTCCACTAGTTCAATTTCACTATGTAGAAGTTGACTTCATTTTCATTAACGAATAGGTCAACAAGAAAGCTACTATGCAATGTAAACATGCTATGTCCAACAACTCAGGTTCGATGCCACAACTACTGGCACACACAAAGTGTAAACCTGAAGAGTTTTTTTCACTAACAAAGACGGTTTTGTGTGCGCTTTTACCAAATAGACCTGCAGGCTTTTCATTAACAATCTGGTCAGTCATTTGACACAACTTATCATATCATTTATTCATGAATATAATACACTGTCGGCGTATTGACAACCACAATCAACAAAGGAGAGTCAAGAATCGTAAAGCGATCCATTACTCACTATCCACGAATTCTGAAGACAAAAAGATGATTCTAATCGTTCCTATGTTAACTTAGGTAAAGGTAGCACTCTGGAGGGAGTATTTTGGAAAAAACTCGAGAAGCCATCGATGTGCAACTGATCGCTTGATTCATTTCCTGCACGAAATTAAGGGGAAGGACGACATTTCTGTGCTGTGATCATTCTCACAAATATTGTTATATAACAGAGACTAACTAACGGCTATTTACATCACATTACCCTGCCACATTTCTTACGGTTATTAATAATTTGCTTGATCCATAGGTCACTTAGTAATGACAATTGAGGCCTTTCGCATAGTGAGCAATAATTAAGAGGCATCAGCTGATTGTGAAATAACATGTCGAATATTCAATATAATGCAATATTATTCACCTATAATTTTGGTATTTTTTGGGAAATGATCTTTACACCATGGACTCTAGTTTTTCAATTTAGCGATAATTTTCACAATTAAATATACACCGGACCAATACTTGTATTTTACTGTCTATTTAGGCCCACCATTTTATTATAAATCGAATCTAAATTTATACTGTAAGTGTGTGAAACGGTAATATAAGCTGTAATATTCAGATAGCCGCACCTGTGGGCCGTGTAGGAGGCATGTCACATGGGAACCTGTCTCTAAAACGGCGTCACTTGAGTGATTCGCGTGACAGTTCAGGTGTGTATTTCTTTGGCACAGTCGAAGCAACGATAACGTCATTGTTATCTAAAATGCCACATCAGGGTGTGGCATATATTCTGGGATTCCGGCTCAGTGGAGGAAAATGAGCACCAGTTACGACTGGTTAGTGCACGTAGATTACATAAGAACACACACTTCGCGATACATTAGAATGCGGCAAAGATGGTTTGATTCATTACAACTAACACACTAATTTTGTTAGGTTGGCCACACTACCTTGAACTCTTTTAAATTTGTGGCGTTGACTGAAATGCTTTGTACAGAACAGGAGGTTACATATTGCGAGCCTACACGAGTGTTGTAATAACTTCAAACCATATCATCAATCACTTCGTGGTCACCATGTTTCAGTAGCTCTACGACACAGTCAAAACAGGAGACAGCTGATACCACCTTTTATGAGGGTTAGACCAGACTAGTGTCTTCGTATGTGTCTGCGAAATAGTGATTAGCGAGTATCAGGGGTAATAATTAAGCAGTGATTATGCGATATCACACTGACCTCTTTGGGACAGGAAAAGTACCTGTACTCGCAAAATCAAGAAATCTTTGTCTTCGGCTGATGCCATTCTCGTCAGTGCATTGACAATGTGTCCAACGGCATTCATATAAACCGTGTGACGCCTGAAAGTTAAAGTGACAACGAGAAATAATGAATAAGCGTCAGTTGGCTGCGAAATAAGATGTCGAAAAATCAAAGTGATGCAAATGTCCTACTGCTGTTATATATTTGGTATTTTTTTCGGAAAACAACTTAGAACCTAAGTTTCTTGTATTTCAAATGCAAATATCTGTCACACTACATAAGCAGTCACCAAGGTACATTGAACTGCTTGATGCAAGTTGGACAAGGCAGTTGAATCTTTGGAAAGAAAATGCGTGACAATGAACAACAGTTTAACATTTGTTCAAACCACCTAATACACTATAATGCATATCTCATTTTACACTCTAACTGCGTGGAACAGTAATATGGGCTGTCATGTTTAGACATGGAGCCACTTGTAGCCCATGCAGGAGGCATGTCACATGAGCATTCTGCGTAATAGTTCAAGTGTATGCGTGTTTGGCATAGTCAAAGCAGTTCCTTTGATATCGGAAGCTTCACTACCCCTAAGGATGTTCAACTTACTCTATCTTGCTGATCTAATGGAATGATGACGGAAAGAACGAATAATAACGGAAGAACAATAACACCTTGATTACGATATGAATAAGTTATTTGACTGATCCATTTGTATGGTACATTTTAAAAATGCCTAACCAATTTCTCTAATTTCCGCAACCCGTAGTGCCATGTTTTCGTCCACCGAACACAATGGCAAGTAATTAATTTTTTGTTACGCTAAATATATTAAAATTGCCTGGCTAAAAAGTTAATGAATTTTTTTCTGAATAAAAATCAATCCTTGCAAATCATTTTGTCACAATTTTTTAACATCTCAACAATGTCATTTTAGATTTGGACAAGTGCCAACCAGCGAATCTTTAAGTCCATTACACCGCAAAATTAGGTGACTCACTACGAAGAAAAAAACATACAGTTGACTGTATCCTAGGTTTCCTGTAACCGTTATCATCGTCTTTTTTGAATACGAGGGGCAGAACATAATCGCCCATCATCTTGAACGAATGTCCTTTTTCGAACATGGCCGTTTGTGAGTTCCGAAACTAGTCTCACAAAGTAAAGACATGCATCTAAAATAGCAATTGACGATTAGTGTCAATAGTAGTTTACCCCTTCCATTACTGTTATAGGCAAATTAAATATTTGTTAAATCCTTAGGTGGAGCAGTAAAAAGAGGTGTGAATTTCAGACGCAATGCCACTTTTAGCATCTCACGAGGGTGTACGACGTGAGAACCCATAACCACAAAAACAGCCCTTTCAATGACGTCTTCAAAATGATTGACAAGGCGCGCGAAAGCTTGCCACACCCACACTCAATCAACCAATTTGAAAAGGTCCTTGGAAGTGATGCCTGCGTAGTCAAGGTTACTCATGTCACACAACCACGTAAGAGACCAAACTGTCATTGCCTCAGAAATATGGAGCTAATTTTCTCCTCCATTTCAGAATCAAAAAAATGTTTGATTTACCTATTCCTATAATGGTGGGTTTAAACTGCTTCTGACACCAATCTATATATTATTATATTCATGCTGTCTTCAAATGTGCGATTCTTTTCTGCACTGACAAACAACCATGTTCGAAATTGGGCATGTCACCTAATATTAGGTGCATATTAATTAATCTGGTATTGGGGTGCTTTAGTCCAAATGTTATCGATTATGCGCGAATCAGCTAACAGTCTATCTGCCAGGTATAGGAACCCAGCCTCTAGTGATGACAAAAGAGTTAATATATAATTTGTGGTCATGCTAGCATGAATGGTGCGGATAGAGATTGCTTGACTTTTGTTAATGGCCTGTAATTGATCACTTTAGCTGGTTTTTTACTAAGGTCTCTTTCATGCTAAGTAATGAATGGTTTACTCTGTATCAAAATAAGAATCAAAACTGAATAGGCTTGTTGGCTGCAGCTCACCAACAGATTTAGGCGAAACATCCCTGATAACGGTACACTCTGTACAACTGCACGAATTTCTATGTATTTGGCAATCCCACCCACCCACATTTACACACTCTTGAAATTAAAGAAGAGGTCATTGGAAGTGGTTCCTTCGTATTCAAGTGTGCTCGCGTCTTTTACCCCCATGAGAAGCCACAAGTGCTATTATGTCTATCATTCGCACCCACATATACTGCGCCACCTGACGAACCATCTAACCATATATAACCTTTTAAATCGTGTCAGAGTTAATCTGGTTTTAAAATAATTATTTCAGGTCACAAGTGTAATTATGTCTAACATTCACAGCTTGCTTTGTAGACACACCCAAAGACCAAACAATATCAAATCGTAGTCTTAAAAGGGATTTGAAATAAATTGATTTTAGAAGCAATACCTCGGTACATGTTTCACAACAATGTTTAAAAAATGTGCAAATTATTATAACATGGAAATACTGTAATTACTAGAAATGGGATGGTTATACATCGATCGATTTATTGAAGTTGAGTATTCGAACATAATTCTGCTAGTTTTCGCATCGACAAATGCGTTGATTATTTTAAAATCGAAATTCAAAAACTGTCGTGAAGCGTAACGACTGGACACGAATCTTAGGCACATATACTGCCTGGGTATGAAATAAAATGCACCGTTGCAAGACTGGCATTTCTGAAATACTACTACAAACGGAACATCTGCATTTTGCCTTAAATCTACATTGTTGTCATGGTTGTGGATATATTTTCGGGGACATCGCAAAAAAGGGTTTGGCATTGTAAGAAGATTATGAATTTTGCACAGGGTAATGTATACAATTAAGATTTTATCGCCTGCATTAGGACAAACTTGACATATAGGATCGATTAATCATTTTCTTACATAATCTCCTAACCATTTTTTCATGATACTGTCTTGGCAATATCTGAATCGATTGTCTTTCAGATTCCCTTTTTGATAGTCTGCTAATAAAACGACAAACTTTACAGGCGAAACATTCGTGTGCTTATCGTTCAAGTAAGGCAGCATACAGATTCGTCACCCCAATAGAGAATATATGAAGTCGGATAGGTGAATTCATGGTGAACATATTAACCGTACTCTATACAAAGCTACAAAGAATATTTGTGACTCCTTGTGGAAGCGATTCTAATGTTGAGATAAAGCACTAATGTTTATGATGATCACTAGTTAGGAGTTTTCAATCAAGTCCTTCTGTCAAACTTGGAATTTGTGAAACTGAGTGCATATTCAAGAATGTGACGTTGTCTACACGGAGGCAAGCAATTTGTTTTCACAAAAATTGTCCATTTAATAGATAGGCCAATGATAATGTGTGTCACAATCCGCATACTCACGAAGTACATGACACACCTAATATTAAATTACACGTAGGAGTTCGTTCGCATACTGGCAGATGACTACTTCCTCCAATCAGAGCATCGATCACTTCGGTATGTATGCTGCAGGGACGTGATCTTAACATTTCTAGTTCAAGTAAGTCACATTTGAATTTGCACACTGTGTTTCAACGACCACTGTTTCATCAACTCAAATGGTTTGCACTTGTGTTTTGTAGAAATGATGAAAAAGCTGGTTTGTCTCCTTGCTATGATGTGCTATATAGCAGCGAGTCTTCAAAAAGACACAAATAATAATCAGGGCCTAAATAACTCAGAAGATTCCTCTACTAAAACTAGTGCCACATCGACATCGGAATCATCACCAACCAGTCCAACATCGGCAGCAACTACTGACACTGGAACAACTAAGTTGTCACCGTCTCCGGAAGGTAACACAGCACCATCTGGATCAACATCAACCGGTACAGCATCAGCAACGACAGCTACTGCTGGGTCTGAATCAAGCAATTCATCAGAATCTCCTGAAGGTCAAAACACGACCAGCACGACCTCCGCTTCCAAAATGCTCTCAGCTGTTGAGGTGTTAATTTCGGCAGCGCTGGCAATTCACTGCTTTGCGTAGACCACTGCTATTCCTTCTGCCAATAGTGCCAGTGTATTTAACGTTGCTTTTGTGTTTCACTTTGTTTCATATGACTTATCATTTTATCTACGTCAATCCCTATAATTAGCTTAATGTAATCAAATTGCTTAAGCGATGACCCAACTGTAATTGCCTTTCAGTCAAATGGATGCATATCTGTGGTGATTGGGCGATATTACTTTCACCAAATTTGGATCTACCCTAAAACTTTCATCTGTTCAGAATTGTCAGCTTATGCATCTGTTGACAACGAATTCACTGAAGCGAAAAAATCTATGTCAAGTATATGTTAAAAGCCTTATGTTTTATCTGAGTCATTGGTTTTTATTAACCTTTACAATTAAAGGGTCTTTGTTAGTAAATGTTCTGTTGCTTGTGATGCAGTGTAATGATTAAGCCACTTTAAATCGCTTATTTTTCTATCATGCTTTAAGGCATTGAGCTATGTTGTTGATACATCTGATCTCAATCGCAATATTTCAATTGACGTATTTCTCGCACTCTTTGATTAGCACATTGATCACTTATGTAGCTGGGTTTTCCACAACCAGATTATCAATTATTGAGGTGTTTACTTGCATCATTGTGTGTGGGGTATTGTGATTGGCGTAGTTAAAATAACTAAATTCTTGTCTAAGCAAAAGACTAACAGCGAGGGTTAAAATAATGCAGCTCATTGACTGCGGGGAAAATGTATTATTGCCAGGGGAAACAGACTGCGGCTGTTGGTGATTTGGAAATGCAGAAGCGGGTACTATTGTCATCTAGCTGCATTTCGACTTTCCCACAAACATTCAAGTGAGCATGAAAATGGACAAGCACGTGACTGTTGCAAATTCTATTGCTGGTCAAACAAACGTAGTCTTTGTAGCAAATGAATTTTCTGTTCATTTTCACTTTAAAAGGAAGCTGAATAATTATTTGTTGATATGGGCAGTCAAAAGGGGACTTATCTTAGACTTAATCCTAAAATAACGTTTCCCATTTACCACCACGGTGGCCGCTGTTTAGAACCCAGTTTTTGGCTTATTTCTCCATCTCTAAGAATTTCGTCGACAACGTTTAACCAGACAAAAAACGTACATATTTGAACTGCAGTCAAAAGGGACTTATCTTAGCATAGCGTGATGCAGGTCATGCCCAATTTCGAACATGGCTGTTTGTCAGTGCTGAAACCAATCGCACAAGTTGAAGACAAATGTGGAATATAATAACTGACGAATTTATATCAGCAGCAGTATTAACCTACAATTAATGTAACAATTGAAACATATGTTCAGCATGATCCTCAGGTGGAGCTGTAAAAGTAAATGCAAATTTTAGACGCAATGGCATTCGTGGCATCTCGCGTAGGCTTGTGACATTCGCTCCCTCATCCACAAAGGCACCACTTCCAATGACCTCTTCTAATTGGTTGATTGAGTGCGGGTGCATTTGGCAGAGCTGAAATTGTGCGCTTAATTTGACGAGCAGAAATCCACGCGAACATTGATGCTTGTACTATCGTTCCGAACAGTGACATTGTAAAATGAAATATTAATTACAGTCTGCTAGCAAAGCGAAAAGGATTTTCGTACTCTTGGCTTGGCAAGGACTGCAGCATAAATGTCATACCGTTTTGTCACTTAAAATGCCAAAAAATTACCAAATACTGTAGGTTGTCTTGAATTTAATTCAAATTTACTGCCTTCCATTATACTAAATCAATTCATGTTTTTTTTAAAGTATTCCTGTTTATGGGAGCAACTGTCTAACTAGCAGTCATTACGAACCGGGGAAGGGAGATATGCGAAATAACATTTGAAACGACACGTTTGTGGGCATAAGAATGCGTTAGCGGATGAGAAGCGACTGACAAAATAATGGCCAATGAATGATTGCTAAAAACATTTTTTCTATTAGGTAAGTAAACAGGCTTAACTCACACGCGTCCACTGACAGTCCCACACAGAATACTTTCACATTTCATTGGATCCTATTATTAGTAGCGTGTTTTGCAGCCGCATTTACCCGCACATTGTCATTTGTCTAACGTTACTCTGATAAATGGACG
>UXSR01000450.1:0-32958 GCA_900604375.1 Mesocestoides corti
TACATTGAAATGATTTTGCTGTCTAAGGGTGCATTACGTTGATACGCCACCACCTCCTAACCTTGCCGCTCCTTTCGCACCATCCGACTACTCACTATTCTGAAGTCTGTAAATCTCGTTTGATTGTAAACCATTCACCATTTATACTGCTAAGATTTTTCTGAAATCTCATGTACCTGGGTTCTTGGATGGAGGAACGATTCGTTCTCCCTTAGTAACTTTTTCAATAATATGTTTATTAAGCTTTTTTGTTGTCACAACCACCATGTGTTTCGTAAATCAAGCAAAGCCTCACTGTTCTGGTAAATTAATCGGAATGACTCTCGTGTACTCTTCTGGTCCAGGCCCAATTAGTGTTCTCTGTACACCTCGACACGAACGTTTTCACTGATTTGCACGGTAAGAACTTCTGGTTGGATTCAGTGGATTCTCGTCTACTTGGGTTTTAGGTGGAGGAGTGATTTGTTCCCCCAGGTTAATTTATTTAATACTCTGTTTAATTAAATTACATTGCAACACAATCCTCTTGTTTTCCGTCAATCAACCTAAACCACCCTGTTCTGACAAATTACTCAAAATGATCTGGTGTACTTTTATGGTCCAGGCCGAATTAGTGTTCTCTCGAAAAAACCTTTATACTTAATCGGATACAAAAGTCCACACTGATTTACAAGATACGAAATCCAAGTCCACAAAACTTCGGGTTGCTAAGCTAACATCACTAAAAGTTTTTTTCTGCGATGGTTGACAATGTGTCAATCAGAACAAAGTTGCAAGTAGCTTACAGATACGACTACCCGAAATGCAGCAGCACATTGAAAAAAGTGTTGTCATGACAACATAATCCATCAAAAGTAGTGGAACTAAGATATATAAAACAATTTTTTATGTTGCACAAAGAGCTTGTTTGCAGCCTCTCGCTTCAATTAATCAGTGCATTTATTACGGAAAGAACGCTTTAGAAGCAATGAGCAAAGAGAAACATCCACGTTATTAAAAAAGGTCATTTTGGTATCACAGTCTGTCACTTTGTAGGACGTTCGAAATCTATGATTTTAAGATGACAGTAATTTAAAGGTAGGAGTTCAGTTTTTTGAAACAGCTTCTTCATAAAATTAAAAATTTTAGTGAGGAAAACTAACATCCAGCTTTTTGAGGCAAGGTAAATCTAATTCTGTCAAATGCGTGATAAAAATGCGTGATTTATGTTTAATGAAGCTGTTCTTTATTGGAAGAATAGCGACACTCAGCAGCAACGAATTTCTTCCCAAAATTTTACAACTAACTACATGTTCATAACATGTTCTTTCGCCTTACCTTTATAATACTGATTTGGTTAGCACTTGTTTCTAGTCGTATTGAAGCCGTGATTTCATAAAGTCCTCACCTTACCTGATCTTACACTTCTACCGTTTTTCGTTTGCGTGTGCTATTAAATCGGTCGAAGATAAAAACAGAGAACTACACAGTAGTGTGTGATTAAGAAAGTGGATTCATGCATAAACCCAGTGTTGACTTTTGACGAACTTGTTTATTATAAAAATCCCCCGTGTGCTAAAAAACGCAGTCAGGAATTTGGTCATTTTGATTGTGCTCTATTTGATACATATTCCAAGTAGACATCCTTCAACGTCTAACCTAAATTTATGATATAATTACCATTTAAACTCATTATTTTAGGTCTCACCTTACGCCTCAAAATAGATCATTGTCAATTCGCCATTCAATATTTACCAAAAGTTCGGCTCAGAGATAAAAATGACCTACAGGTTATACAGAGGGAGCATTAATCTGTCTGTAAATTTTGGCAAACGTGCATGAGCTAATTTCCTGGCATTGGCAATTCTGAAAAATTCTAACTTTTTTTGAGTAATGACTCCACAAATCTAGATTCTTAAACATTTCGATTATTGATAAATATGAAAATATGAAAACCAGGCCTGTTCTACTAAGATGATATATGAATGTTGCAGAAATGCAATTCTCCAAAATATGTTATAGTAGTTTAAGGGGGACTGTGGAGAAATTGGGCACTGAATTCATTAGGGTTAAATTTTGTTGACATCTCACAATCCTTGTTTGGACCAGATTAAAGCGTGGCATTTCGCAACTTGATAATCAAGAGATATAGGTTATAAATATTGTTAACAAAAACATTTTTTTTCATTCATAATGAAGTCTTTTAATTTTTAGAAGGAGGTCGATTTTTTTATTTTATTACTTTATTTGATTTGATTACACGGCTCACAATTCAAAGGACTCCGATGTCTGCGTCGCGCCAGGGCGATAAACAGCAAATTGAACGCCTCCAATTGATAATTGCTGAAATTGTCAAGGATGAGGAAAACAAATATTGTGCTGATTGTGATGCCAAGGGTTCGGTGTCCTTTATTTGCCTTATTTCAAATTACAGGGCCTCGCTGGGCTTCGTGGAACCTAGGAGTCCTTTTGTGTATCCGGTGCGCTGGAATACACCGGGGCTTAGGTGTCCATATTTCTAAGGTGAAGTCTCTCAATCTTGATTCTTGGGATATTCACCAGGTTGCTGTAAGCCTGTCATCTTGTAGCAAGCTGTATTTTTAGATGCTGAAAGATGTTGGTAACCGGCGTGCCCGGCAAATATACGAAGCTAATCTTCCTGAGTTTTTCCGTCGACCACAGACAGATTCGGCTCTTGAGCAATTCATTCGAGCCAAGTATGAACAAAGGAGATATGTTGCGTCTGATTTCTCCCCTCCAAAACCTGATGTCGAATCTTTGAAAAAGGTATGTGTTACTGGTTCTTGGTTTTTTGCCCTATTTCAGTCGTATGGTTGCTCCCATTTCTTCCCTGCCTAGTTTAGTGACAAAATATATGTTATTTTTTTGAATTTTGGTTGAAGATGACAGTTAGACTGCATAAACAATTGGTACCCATGTATTCATAGCAGCATTTTATTTTTGATAAGGAACTCCTTCGCCTTGAACAGCAAAGTAAAAAGAGGGCAACTACTTCTAGGTTTGTGAACTTGCCCCTCCAGAATGGTGAAGCTCTGAAACCCCAAGGTCGAACGCTCAAGGTACTGCTTCTCCAGTAATTTCTTCCATTGTTCTTATTTTGGCATTTACCTCCTGTTCTGGGTCTTTAGGCTTTTAGGGGCCAAAAGGTAAAGTTTTGAGTACTTAATGCTAACTCCTGTCTAGTACAACCTCCTTTGGCATTTCTTTCTGTAATTTCTTTCAACGGTTTATTTCCTGCCAACAGTCCATCGCGAAACCTGATGGCAATGATGCCAGCGGGACAGCCGATATTCTCGGACTTTCTTCCTCTGCGAAGAACCAGGCTGACGGTGACGATCTCTCTGCTTTAAAAGCCCCACAAAATCCACCCGGAACCCCTCAACAGACCGCCAAGCCTGCGGCACCTGAAGTAATGTAGTGTTTAAAAACATAGAAACCTATTATTATCATTAAATGCAGTCTATTTTATAACTTCGGGAAATAGCATAGTCAGGAACACCTATCCATTGCAAGATACCTTTTAAGATGTTGTGCCGACAAAGCTAGATTCCTCTTTTTAGTTTTTGCGTTTCATACCATTATTTACATCGTTTTATCACGGATATAGTTGTAGACGTAAAGTGAATTCGATTCGGATTTACGTAACCCAAGCCTTATATGTAGTGGGCGTTGAAAGCGTTTATTTACCTTTATAATTACTACCCTTGGAATCTACTAATCCCCTTCTAAAGTACTTAGCTTTCTCCGAAATTTGCCCACTTACCCTTGACGACTAAAATGCTATGCCCGCGTAGCTCCTTAAGACTGGTTTTTGGCCCATTTTTTCCATCTTGTCTGAATCCCTGATTGAGCTACCGCGTGTACTTTATTTTGCCAAGTAATGTCACTTGTGTTGCAACGGCAGATGATTACTTTAAGTACCAGTACCAGCACGAGGTCTTACTGACATCAAGTAAAGACATCTATCGATTACAATCGAGATTACCTATTGGTAGAGCGTATAACACAGACATTAAACCATTGAGGATAATAGCTGCACTATTAGATGTCTCAGGTGAACAAAAGTACGTGGTAAATGCCTCACTAGGAGAACAATGGACTTGGATGCACTTATTTTCTTTAGCCTTCACGAATCGGTATGCTGTCGAGCTCTGTTAGCTCTTGGGACGGGTATGGTGTGGCTTTTCACGGCATTCTCTTTTTTTTTCAATCTTCAAGTACTTTCCTTCATAAGTCGTGTACTTTTGATGTTTTTTGGGGTCCATATTAGTGCTTAGACGGTACATCTGCCGTTCTGGTATATGGATCGAGGCATTTGCGCACCAGCACATGCTTTTGCAATTATCATCGAGGTGATCACTTTGTATAGACCTAGCTACATTTCGGATGTGAGAAATTAGTGTCGCTATTTATTGCTTACTAACACTAAAATTTATCATTCATAATCTAAAACCACTAGCCTTTTCTGACCCTGTTGAAATTTAATCACACAATTAGGCGAAACTGTGAGCATTTGTGTTTGATGGCAGCAGTGACGTCATCCTACATTAAAAAACCGCTAATCATTCATGTTTTTCTGTGTGCAGTGAATCGAAAAATGCCTTTTGGTTATGAGATGATCGCTGCTATCATTTGAACCTGCAACGATTCAAAATTATGCCCACTTGGCAGTACTTCTGTAGCTTTCTCAGGCCAATTGCTCGATATCGCTTGTTTACGCTGATGTTGATGTCCCGATTACCGGTTCTTTTACGAATGCGGGCACCAATCTACCCTTGTGCCCGCATGGGTTTGATTTCACCAACGTGTTAGAACAATGTACTGACAATTTAATTAAGGGGCGGCAACTAACGTGAAGCCTCCTAATTGGAATTTTCTTTTCGCCAATCGGAGCAGCCTTTCTATTATTTTTTTTCTGCCCCCTGAATTCCCATGCTTAAATGGCCCGTTGCCTTGACTACGTGTCTAGGGCGATTTTTTTGGAATTCCGCCTTTGTTCCGCGTAAATGCCCCGAATTACACCCAAACAAATTTCCCGCTGCTCTGCCTTTACCGCTTTTTTCGGTCGATCAAAGCCACCCTGACCGCGTCAAATTCACTTGCTCATGCCATCATTATCCCCTTCTCCATCCTCACTTGTTCTACCAGCCTCGTCTTTCTATTTACACACTTCACAGCACGCTGTTTATTCCACCTAAATTTAACTATTATTTTGCGTAGCATAAATTGCGCGGGTTGTTGCACACCTCTTCCTCCAATGGGTTATGTGTGTGTATGTGCGTGGCAATTTCGTCGGTTTGCGTGAAAGCGAGAAATCAGATATTGTAATTAGTGCGAAGTTGTCGGGAGTATTACGTTTTTGGGAAAAATTAGCTAACGGATGGCTCCTTTTTATTGTTGAAATCGTCTTATTTGTCACAAGACGATTTGGACCAATCACCCCCCGCCACTTTGAGAACGCCCAGCCCCCCTATTGTTTTCGCTCTGCTAGTGATGGGCATTGTGTATCTCTTGTGTCTTTCTCGAGCCGGCGACTCCTACTCACTCAAAGCATGAGGTAGACGTGTGATCAAGTCAAACTATGCTCTGAATTATGAAACCCACTAAAAGCATTTCTACACTGTCCCCCAATGCTGCTAAAGGCCTCTTTCCGTCCTATTTTTTCTTCACGGTAATCTCGTGGATTATTGCAAGACAGAGGTAATTTTTTTCAGAATGCTATTTTTATTCAAACGATCAGTTATCAACGACGACCAAACTACTCCAGCCAATTTTAGGTTCAGCCAATAAAAAATTGGTCTTACGTGATTGGTCCGAGTGGCCTCATTCTCTATTGGCAAATTTCGTCAGGCGGAATCTCTATTGTTTATTTCATGGTATAGCCAAGCTCTGAAGCCAGCGCCTTCATTTTTCAACAGAATGATGAGTCGATAGGCTAGTGCACGCGAGATTCGAACACTTGTTTACATCGCACGCGCTCTCTTTCCCACGGTTTTAGCATAACTCCTTCAGTGCCGATCTCCTGGGAATCAATTTCGGTGAGGTGGTCCAGCCCTCCGGCGCTGCAACCGTTGACCCCGCGGCCTCCCTCGCAGGTGACTCGTCCCCGGGCGGCGGTGGCGGTGGTAGTGAGCAGCGCTCAACCAAGGAGTCAATACTCGCCCTCTACGCGCTCTCCAAACCTCCGATTTCTCAAGTCGGTGCCAGTGGAAGCGGACTATTCCAACCGACACCTAATCAACCCAATGGTGGGTTTTTCTGGGTTTAAGAAACTTTTTCATCCTTTTTTTATACAAATCTGCATTGGGGTTTTGTTCAGCTTTCAGATCGCCATTATGCCAACTTTGATTAAATGCTTCCAGGTTCAACCAATACAAAATGGGCCGTACATGATTGGTCCGAGTGGCCTCTTTCCCATAGGCCAATTCAAGATCGCGTTTTAGTCCGCGTGTGTCTAGGCAGGGCAATTCAACATAGACAAACAGGCAAACTTAGCCCCTCCCCACACTAAAGATACCAACATGACGATAAACGCACACCTGAGCAGTCATGGTGATACTGAAGCCTTCTTTCGTAGTTTTCAGAGTACACAACCAATCAAAGTGCTCAACTGTGTGTCTGCGCCAATCACAAACAAAAATACACAGTGCTTCTGATTGTTAAGACGGAACCAATCATGTTCCATGTAGATTCATCCACTAGAGGCCAACTCAAGGTCAGCTGAACTACTTGTACCTAAAGGTCATCTTAACAAAACAAGTGCGGACTCTGTCAACTTGTTTTCGTTAGTTGGTTTGTAACGGGATTTAATTCTCACGGTAGAAATACGTGACTTCATTACTGGGGATAGCTGATATTTGTGGTATTGATTTGGTCATTCTCTTCTCCTTTGTATTTACCAAAAAAATTATTAAGGTCAAAACGCGCCTCCCTCGGTGCCTGTAATGTTCAGCGCAAGCGGTGCCCCTGGTTACCTGCCCAGTAGGCCGGCTCCGGCCTACCAGGCTTCCCCGTCTGCGGCTAATTTTGACTGGACCGTCGGCCACGCCTTCCAGCCGTCCTCTGCAACCGCACCTTCAAATTTACTCGGTCCTGGTGGTTTTCAAGGAAGCCTGCCACAATCCACAGCGCAGGTAATCCTCCCAAAAATTAGCCGCAATCTGCTTACACCGTCCGTAGTTTTGTTTACTGTCGCTAAGCGCTACTTTCGAATTCGCTTGCCAAGCGAGCGAGTGGGTAGGCTACTGGGACATTTTTGTTAAATGAGATTTATCGTGCGGGACAATTCATGCTCTGGCTTATCACCAGTACACTGAGCTGTAGCCAAAATGTTTCCTGTTTTTTCCCGTTTTGTGCAATCCCTACGCTACCAGTTCCATTCGCTTTTCTACACCATTACCATGTAAAAATGAACTACTAAAAGACTGCTGCATATGGAGGCAAAGCAGAAAGTGAAATTTCGGTACCAACGTGTTACCGCCATAAACAGCACTGACCGTCAGTCAACTACTCATAAAAGCCCAGAAATGAGACACAATTGGTCTTGTTGGGACAATGAGGGTGATCACTATGGCTGACATCTGCTGGGTTCGTTCGTTTTTGTGTGCGAGAGAGAGAGAGAGAGAGAGGTAAATGGCTACTCCCTTCATACCAGTCCTCGTTCGCGGCCAATTCGATCGGTCCCCACGCCACCTCGGCAGCCCCGTCAACATCGGACCTGGTCTTTTCTCCACATCAATTCAACGCCTCGCCGTCGCCTCACCCCGTGGCAGCCGCCTCCGTGAACCTCCCCACAGCTGCCGCCGCCGCCGCCATCAACTCCACCCAGCAGTCCTACCTCGTCCAGGTAAGGCCACTCAGCAGACGTCGGCGTTATCCCCACACCTCACGTGGTTAGGAGGTCAAATTTAGTCCTCTGTGGCAGCTTGGTTGGTTGGTTTGCGTAGCGGTGTGCTCGCGTTTTTCTAGTTTCCAGTAAGCGTGTGTGTGCGATCTATGCTTGTGACTGACTCGTGCTGGCTACTTTGTCGTAACTACTTATGGACCCAACGTCACCGTCATTCACTGATTCCTAATTTCGATCATAATTCCGCTAGAAGTCCTCGCTCTGGCTATCATGTGTGCGTGTAATTAAATTACAATATTTATTATCATAACCTCTTGCCAGTTAACGCAGAAAAATTGGATGCCTAAAGTGCTTGCAGTTAAGGTAGTGTTCAATACTTGAATTGCCTACCTGAACTTTTCCCTTTACTTCCTTCCAATGTCGGTCGAGGATATTTCGGGCCGCTGACTAGCCCATTTTGCGTTTTTCACCCTGGGAATGTGGATGCCTAATTGGGTGGAGTAGCCGCATCGTTTTATCAAATCCTGGATTAATTAAAACTCCTGTTTTGGTTAGTAGACCCTACGCAAATACACACTGCCGGTCCTAAATTCATTCTCAAACGTAAAGCTGCCTTTTCTGCAATATTTTCTCCCTGTTTTCCCCTAGCTATATGCCAAATCGTTGGCTTAGTAGTAATAAGTCTCTTTTAGTTGTTTTCCATGAGTGCCAAATTTTTTCCAACATGGACGGCTTTTCCGCAAACCTCGTTTTATTTTTTATCCAAAATGAACAGGTTGCTTTTGTATAAAACAGTTTCAACTCCAAATTGGTATTCTGGAGAAATTGACGGTTTCCTCCTTAATTTTTCTACTGTCTTTGTCATTACCAAGTGGTTAGAATGGTGAATAAGAGTGTCTATGAGTGATGTAGGATTATTTAGCCACATAGATTTACTTTTTTCGTTTTTTTGCCGCATCCCAATGGCTTCTTCTTAATTTTCAGATACAAAATCAGCTTGCGTCGATGCAGGCACGAAGCAGCGTAATCGAGTGAAATCCTGGCTGTGCTTTGACCAATTTCGTCGTCAGAGTTCCCAGAACTGTGTCCCTGACACCTCCATGTTCTAATGCCCCGCCGTCTTTGTAAGGACTGCTCAGACCTTGTCCCTTTCCTCTATGCATGTTCCCATTTGTGGAAGCTCGACACCGTTTATTCCTGCACCCTACATTTAACTTTACCCATATTCTTTCCTTCCCATGTGGAGGTGCATATTCTTGGAAACTCGAAGTAGTATTTTGGATTATTGGCTTCGTGCACTAGTTTAGATGTGGGCTGAATTTCTATTATTGATCCGACACTAAGATTGGCTAAGTGGTTGGAAGTGATTTCGAATGAGGCAGGTTGTCTATAACGTACTCGGGGACATCTCTGCCTTTGTAATTTGATTCGGTCTGATTGGCGCCTAAGTGAAGTAGCGCAAATGTCATTAATATTGATTTCTTGTCGATGGGATGAAAAAAAAAAGGAAAATATTTTATTCCTAAATAAATTTTAAAAAGAGTGAACTTAAATTGTGTGGCATTAATATCACCTAGCTGAAAACGCCGATAGTTGCATTCATCTACTTCATGTATCAAGGTCACTACTTAATGGCATTTGCACGTTTTATGTGCAGTCATTTCAAATTTCAAACGTGGTACGGTTAAGTTCAAGGCCACCTTCCTTACTTGAACCAGCTACTAGCAAACCTATGTTTCTTCTGATAATATCTGAATCTTTACCTTTAAAATTTTAAATAATTATTAAACACTTGGTGCAAATGAGTATTACATATATTAAAAGTATTCCTAAAGTCACAATCACCATTTCGGATCCATTTTTCAGATGGAGTTGCTATAAACCACGTAGTTTTTCTTTTAGTGTTTGCACTTTAAATTTAATGGCGCTGTTAAAGGCACTGCTTCTTTACATGTTCAAATACATATATTCTATTCATTCTCTTTTCGAGTAAATATGTGTTGTTTAGCTCATAAAATAAAATTAAAAGTTCAAAGCTAGCATTGAGAAATGCATCTGCAAAGAGACTTTATGACTATCACTCAGCTTGTTATCTGAGTTACAGATTGGCCTATCGTGGCTTCCTGAGGGTCAACTTATGGCACTTTAGCTTGTAACAATTCAGTCAATTCATCCGCTAGTAACTGGGGAAGTGGTACGCTGAATGCGTTTTTTTAGCGGTTGACGAAAATTATTGCGTTCATCTTTAGCACCATTTCTTTCCACTACAAATCAACTGAATGAGCCATTGAAATCAAAATGCTGCAGGTAAACCTCACCCGGGCTGAGATGCCAATCTTCGACTAGAATTCCTGGCCTCGGGAAGAAAATATTAATATTCACATACCAACGAGTAAAAGGGAATATTTGGGTTAAACTACATGCAATTTAAACATATAGAAAAAAATGGAGAAAAAAATTCCTAAGTTTTAATATGTGTGGCTAGTGCAGCTCTAAATTTTTATTCAAAAAATTATGAAATTAGTAATCTATTAAAATTTTAGAAGGCTAGTCATCTCTTACTTGTCGAAATTTAAAAATTATTGCGTAAAATCATCAAAATAAGAATAAAATGCACGACGGAAAAAAATTCAAATACAACTTGAGCAATGTGAGACGCGATGAGGTATATGCATGTGCAATATCAAGATACACTTTCGTCTCGACATTTGAAAGCAGAGGCCCACTCTCAGGAATCATTCTTAATAATTAAATGAATAAAAAACATTGTTTAAAGCTACTGGCTTGATGTGTCTCTTTTTGACTTTGTTTACACCTGGACCGCATTTAATGGATTGTAGCAACTCTTTGACGAACGAGGACTTAGAACCAAAGCAAAATGCAGATAACATACTTGCGTCTTATGACGTCTCTGATTTAACCGAAAATTCTGACGTTGACAGCGTTGGGAAACTTAAGCATGAAATACAACTACTTTCGATAAAGGTCTTCGAAAAAGACATAGAATTAAAGAATATGAGGGCTGAAGCCGCTGCTCATAGGCAGTATCTAAGTGTACGTATTTAAATAAGTTGTTTAGCTGCTTAACTAAACCGTTGAGGTTTTAATATTAAGTCAATAAATTTATTTTCTGATCCAACTGTGTTTGATTGCAATTTATTCTCATCTTTCGGTACAGAATTTGTATTTACTGCGTTATTAGTCTTGTGTTTGCAAATGTAAAGTTCGTTGGTGTGAAGAATAACCAAATTTGAAAGATGACCTACTGGTCAGAATTTGAGCTTTTTATTTGTCCAAAGATTTACGCAAGACTCTCAGGATTTCTTACCTGTTACTCAAGCTGCTGTCTCCGAAAAGTTTATTTTTTGTTGTGTGGTCTTCTTATCTCAAGCAAAAATGCAATTTTCATCGGAATAAATTGATATTTTTAAATTACTTATCGCTAGACCAAGTGACGTCAGTGTTTTGACAGGTTTTATATACCTTTTAGGCAACACTTCTAGAAACATTTATATATTGTAGACTGTGTTTCGTTTTGTTTTTGTGTTTAAGGAACATGTTGGGAGTCCCATTAAGTCCGAACTTTCCGCTAATGTGAAACCTCTGGTTCCAGACCCAGAACATGAGGTCCTTCGACTAGAAGGGGAAAAATTGCGGAGATTTCTAATGGAAGTTGGCTCTGAAGAAAATAGCAAATCTTCCATTACTCAAACCGAATATGAATTTCTAAAAAGCCAGGACGGAAGCCAGCTGTCTCTAGTGGACTTGGTAAAGCTACGACTCTTTGAGTCTGTTAAGCGTACACAAGTATGTCTGGAATTTGCAAAGAATTCAATAAAGCTTATGGCGAAATTGATATTGGAGCATTTTTTTACAGCAAAGAAATCATGTAATCAGCAATTCGCCCCCCATGACTATGGATGCAGAAGCACAAACGAAGGCTAATTTAAAAACACCTGCTAACGAAGATTGTGCAGCACTAGAAAGGCAGTTAAGTTTGGTGAAACAGAATAATGACTACCTATGTAAACAGGTAAATTTACTGTCAAAAAGCATGCTGTTTCGTTAGAAATATTCTTCAATTTTCATTCTGTTAAAGCAATATCATTTCAAGTGACCAACTTACGGTGTAAATCACATTGATGCAATTCATGTTGGACTTCCAGGAATGTTGCTTTAATTGTTAGCTTTATTTAACAAAATAACATAGCTGCGGCGTATCTTGGCTATCATTGGGTTCTGAGTGAATTGCCTTTTATGTCCCAAACAGGTTTCGTTGCTGAAGAGTAAATTGGAAGTTTGCGAGCAGCGCAGTAGAGAAACGACCGAGGAATTGCAAAAAGCCGAGGCTGAGCGTGCGTCTGCAGTTGAGCGTTCCGTCGCAGCCGAAAAATTACAGCAGATACTTCAAGATCAATTGAAACAATTGCAGTCATTCAGCAGCACTGCACTTCCAGTCACCTTCATTGAACACCTCCGGGTGCGTTTGTGGGTGTTCAATTTTGTTGAGAGCTTGCAAATGTACTGCCAATACCTGTTACCGTTCTATCTGATTAAATGTGACCACTTCTTTATAATTTTTCAAACCGTCTATTTATAAAACTTGAGGTTATCAAACTGTTAGGGGGTAAACCCAACCTTTTTCCTTTTGACCCAATTAGTAACTGGTGTACTTTGAAGCGTTCCTATACTTTTTGGCGGTAAAACCACGGCTATTTTTGCATTCCTTTGATCTAGGCAGCTAGCGATTCTCGTCGGGATCACGAGGAGGTAAATCTACGGAGGGAGGTTGACGCGTTACGGAGTGAACGGGACACATTAAAGCGCCGACTGGAGACCTCTGAGCTGGAAACCAAGCGGCTTCGTGACGACCTAACTAGTGTCCGTTTAACCAATGATCGCCTGACCGCCGGGGTGTCTGGTCGTCAACCTGATGTCTTTGCAAAAACACAAATCTTTAGCCTGGAGACGCAGCTGAGTGCGGCATGTGCTGCCCGCAACGATGCTCTTCGTCAAGTGGAACGAGTTACTGAAAAATTTGAGCTAGCTTCAAAGGCGCTTTATGAGGTGTGTGTAGAAGTTGGATTCGAAAGTATGCTCAGTGTCTAGGTGCTTAAAGTACTGGTGATTGCAGATTTTTCCCAGTGGGTAGCGGGAACCGAAATGCATGTCACGCTGCTTTTCGTGAGTGCAAATAGTCAATACGTAATTAATTCTCTCCGTTTGATCTCAGTTGGATGCAGAGCGCAAAGTCCAGGTATCTCAGTTGGAAGCCAAACTAGAGGTCGCCTCACACAAGCTCTCAACCTATGAGCGCCTCGAAGCTGAATTGGACAAGGCCATTGAGAACTGCGCTGAGAGATGCTACGAAGACATGCTGCCTAGCGATGTGCTAGAGCAGCCAGCTATGCTGCTTCAAGTGGGCAACTTCTCCAATAGCAGCGGTGGCCCTTTGCTACCCACGCTAGCGTCGAGGCGTCTGGAACACTGCATCCAACTGTCTCGGCGTCTGGCTGAATCGGAGAAGGCACGTCTCTCTCTGAAGTCTGAAAACGACGACATGAAGAAGGAACTCCAGGTACAGTCGTGATTTAAACTGGCTTGGTTGACCCGTTTTCACAAAAACACGCCTTCGTTTGCTCCAACTGGTTCATGAGTGAATGATTGCAATCATATCTGGTGATAACAGCAACCGCATCTGACTCATCCTTTCTTGCGACTGTTTTAAATGGTACTATTCAAATTTTAACAGTCTGTGTTGACAACTGTAAATTCTCGTGGAAGGTACAGATTTGTCAGTTACTAGAATGCGCTAAGTGTAACGAATCTATGGTTACGGTTAGTGCTAACCGTTTGAGCAATTTCCTACCAAACACTTTAGGCGGTGAAAGAGGAAGCGAAGCGCATCTCCGACCACTTGTCTACCATAGAGAAGCCGACAAGTTACTTGGCGTCTGCTCTCGTCTCGCGCGACTCACGCATCGCTGAACTTCTGCTGGACAAACGGAAGCTCGAGGTGAAAATGCGTCGACTGTACGACTGCACAAAGGACCTCCTTGCTGAGCGCAAAGCTATGCTTGCCGATTTACACGAAGTTTTCAAGCAGGTACGTTGGTGGTCGTTTAGCAAGGCACTCACAACCTCGTTGGTGTTGTTGTGTTGTGTGTGGGGCATGCGCGTGTGTATTTATACGTCGGATGTGTGAGTTATACATGCGCAAACATCGAGACCTAGGTGTGAGGATATCCAAGATAAACATCCGTGTGAATGAGGGGTGGGGAATTGAGGATTCGCGAGGCTGGCGACATGCTGCGAGAAGGGGAACCCTGTATCGGAGGTGGAGGTGAATAAACACGATCCAGAACAAGCTTAAACTTTTGGTTCAGACAGTACAGCCCTCTGCACAAGCTCCAGTCATGTTAATGGAAACCTACGCCGTGCCAAACAAAGGATTTCACCTATAACGCTCTGAGATTTGCATTCACATACCGGTCCAAGGAAACACTTAACAGTAAAAATTACCATGAAGGATGTAAGGAATGCCTTAAAATTTTTGTAGGCAAACGTTGAAGTGATTAGTACTCTTTCCAAACCCAAACTTTAATATTTAATTGCTTCGAACAACAAGCCACATTATATGAAGTCTTCCCACACACCTATTTACTATTTACTGCCGTGAAATGCATTATTGGTTCATTTGATTGCTCGCCACCGTGTATAAAAGGATATGCATGACTGATGAAGGTTGCTGGTAGAATGAGTGGCGGTGGTTTGTGAAAGGAATGATCCGAGTGATTATGGGGACGTCTGTCAGAGTGTACGGCGGCATAATTAATGGACGTGATACCCGCGATGAAAAAAAAAGACCAGAGAGGACGGGGCACAACCATTTACTTTAAAGCTCAACCACGTTGGTGTCCTGTGTGGGATTTGCGCGTGTGTATTTATACCTCGGGCGTGTGTCATACATGCGCTAACATGGACACCTAGGTGTGAGGATAATCCAAGATAAATATCCGTGTGAATGAGGGGTGGGGAGTTGAGGATCCGCGCGGCTGGCAACATGCTGCGAAAAGGGGGTCCCTGTGTCGGGGGTGGAGCGAACGGATTAAGGGGTGTGAATAAGCACGATTCACAACAGTTTGGTAGTCAGGGCACTAGACACGGGTTTGTGTTGTCAAACCATAAAAATGCACTATTCATAAAGCACCACAAGATTGCCATCTAGTTGGCGTTCCTGCGACTATCGTAACAGTTTGACCTGGTCGAGATTTATTTATGAATGGAGTCGTTAATACACAACTTTTACTTTTTGAAGCACCCCCACGACAGAATTGTCGACAAAGACCCCGCCTACCACGACGAAAACCGTCCCCCAGTAAAACTGAACCTTCCGCGGAAAGTTAGTGGGCAAGCACACTGAAAAACCATTATTTTGTACAATCTTTCTTATTGGCTGTGCATTTTTGCTGACTTCTTAAGCACCACTGCATATGTGTGTGTGTGTGTTGTACCATCTTATTTGCAAAGTAAAATTGCGTTCTATCAGCAAATCCGTGGTTTCCAAGTAGTAGCAAACGGTTATTCCTTGCATATCACCAGTGATGCTTATCCATGATGCAAAAACGAGCGAAGGGCGACACTCACGAAGGACGACCGCTTGATGGCGTTCGTTTAGCCTAATAAATCAGGAAACGGGGACAAACTCGAAGACGCCACTTTGCAGACCCCGCGACTGTGCCACTGCCTAAGCAGACCCTACAATTTGACAAATCCGCACAATTAGGGACATCTGTGTTTGGTGGTGACCAGCTAGTTCTTGAAAGGTCTAACGAACGATGTGCATGACCAGGTCTTCCATTCTCGTTCGCGGTGATTTCCTTGAACTCTGCTGTGTCGTACTACAGATTCGTCTGCGCCCCAAACTGCGCATTGTTCTTCGGCACAACCAGGTCAAAATTTCCTGCACATGATCCAAAGCACACCAGTCACGACTACCATTACTTAGATCTTGTTTGGCAACCGGTTTCTAAGAGGGTTTTTTTCCAGTGTGGAAAGTTGAGTGGCGAATCATCCCCGTCATTAGCAATATTCAAACCTCGGGACGCTCAACAGCAGAATGTTTGAGAGAACTAGTTGTTTACGCAACGAAAGGTGTGAGTGCTAGAAGATTAGAGAAACAAATTGGCGGCTTGCGAAAGTTTCTAAAAATGAGAAGCCCCGACAGGCTCAGACGATAAACGTGTGCTATGCTGACATGCCGAGTTGCTTCAATTGCAACTGCCTGATGAACCGAAATGATACGAACAACATTCTTTGAGTGGAGTGGATCTGACCAATTCATCAGTTCCTATAGTTGCTGTCACCATATGCGAGGGCATCGTCATCTTACTTGGCACAGACCTCTCAGGCAGATGCACACAGACCAAATTACCCAAATAAAGAAGAGGGTCAGGTAGCTGTACAAGGATTTTCTTCTGAGAAAGCTACGAACAGAATAGGGTACGCATGTCCTCAGAGAACTCTTTAAAGTCCCTTTCTTTAAAGAGGCTCTTGATAATTACGGGCTTCTGAGGAGGCTTTGTGCGACTGAAGAGTTTCTGCCGAGAACGCAATATCGACTTTCCAAGATCAATCATTTTTTGGTTTGGCTCAACTCTTGTCTTCGTTGCTGGCGCCTTCACCTTTGTCTTGCTGGCAGCCATCAAGCCTAAAGTGGAAATTTCGTAATAATTAGGAAATCGCTCTTCCACTAACTGTACTGTGGGGAATCGAAGAAATCATACGCTTCGAGAACGTAAAAAAACCTTCGAAGCTTATTCCATGGCTAACTTTCTAAAGACTTGTTTCGAAATTAAAGACCATATCACCTGTACTCCTTATCGATTTAATTTTAATACCACGGAAATCGATAAAAGTTGCGATGTTTGAGGCAATATCATCAAAACATAAATTCAATCAACACTTTGCAAGAGTAGTGAAATGCAGAAATTCCCGGGTTTAATACCTTTTAAAGGGGCCACTGACAGGTGTAAAGTACGAGTCATTTTACAATTTAAAGCATTTGGCCTTCCAGTAGTTAATCGATTGTGTAAATGCAGTTACCAAAGGCGAATGTCACCTATATGCCATAGAGTGAATTCACGCACTTCGGTTCGGTTCATATGCAAAGCTGGCTTACCAAGGCTGGAATTGAACCGTTTCCAGGACTTCGTCTTCTTTGACGTTTTCTTGCGGCGCTGGTTCCTCAGAAGCTTAATTTGGCCATACTTACGTGGGTTAGCTAGATGGATAAAGGTTAAAAAAAGTGTTTCATACGTTTAGGCTCGGACGACTTCGGTTTTGTTGACTCGACTTCCTCCTCAGGCAAAGGAAGTTCCAATTCGCGAAGGGCCTGTCTCAGACTCATTGGAAACTGAAAAATAACAAGAGACAAACATCTGCGTGTCATAAAAAAAATGTCTTGAGCAAGACTAGGAGAATGCTCAAACAAATGTTCGGCAACGTTGCGGAGTTTACCGGTTAAATGCTAATGGATTACACTTCGTACTTAAACAAATACCTTCGAGTGAAAACGGAGCAGCAGCGCCCAAGTAAGAGCATTATTTGAATGTGAATTCGAAACCCATAATGCCAGTAAGACAAACAAACTAATTTGACCCGCATATCTCCTGCCCAGTCAAAAAGAGAAAACATTAAATACACAGGCACGACGCAAAGCAAGATGGAATTCAAGGTCTGAAACCAGTACCGACGGTTAGTAGATGGATCGCGGGTCAGTAATATGATCAGCGAAAAATAGGAGTTTTATTTTTTTCAATAAATTACCAATCATTTTGCGCATCTCATAAGTGTGTACACTGACAAAAATGTTGTGAATTGGCAAAGCCAACGAGCAAAACAAAACTAAGGGAAAACGCAGGTGGAGAAAACACCTGATAAAAGAAGAAAAGGGCACCTGGTCAAAACACTCTGGTGTGACCAAGGACTTAAAAAGGCTCAATTGAACAATACGTCAGCCCAACTTATCCTTGTGTTCGCAAGTCCGTAACTCACTAGGTCTCAATTTTTTTTAAATATCTCTACCGTAAATAGCAACAAAATCAGAAATCCGCTAGCAAAGTTCATGACTAAAAAGGCAACATCTCGTAAAGAATAGAACAATACTGAAAGACAACCTTTGAAAAACCAAACAGACCACTTATGCAGTATGTTTGCCGCCGTACTAATGCGCAGACATATTGAATCACGCCAAATTCAGCCAATCGTCGTTCAGTGTGTGTTTGAATGGCCAAGGAGTATCATCTGTAGCCAACCAGAGACATGACCGGTGAGTAGTAGTATAATGAGTGACCAAACAGCGAGGTGTAATTTTCTGGTCAGTAGTAAAGGCATGAGACAGCAAGAGACAGGATGATTTCAATATGCACAGACCATGGCTACAGTCTATATTAACACTGGGATAAAGACGGTATTTTTTAGTCTTCAATGAACCGTCCTCTGCTTTTAGTCCCTTCGTGGAACCTGAAATGGGGATGCGTTACTCATGATTGGATTTGTTCTCAATTCGCAACACGTTATTAAGTATTTCAATAGCATCAAGAAACTAAATGCATACCCGACGCCATCATCATTATAAACTGTTCGTCTTCGTTTATTGGATCAGCGCCTAGATAACTACAATCGGCCTCGCTGTTACAGAGGACTTAGTTCAACGATGACTTAAGTTAGGATCTAGCTTTTTGTGTAAGACCATTACAAGTTGGCGAACCCGACATGGCCCTTTTTAGAAATCAAACCCTTAATTACCTTGGATGAAATCAACTTAAAACAGCCTCAAATTTCACGGAATTCTCTTCTATGTTGGTTCTTCGTTAGTGGCACTAACATTGTCAGCCAAAACGCTAAATACTATATCTTTGCCCCTATTTTGATCAATAAACTGACCAACAAGATTTCGGCCATACTGCTTCTCCCCGGAAACGACTTTCCTTACGACCATTTAATAGCAGCATTTCTTAAGCGTACCTAACTGATCACATCTGAAGGCATTAATCAACTTTTATCTAACAATGACTTGGAAGACTTGAAGTCTACTCAGATCGTAAGAAAGATGCGTCAACTCTCCAGCATCAAGCCTTTGAAAGGTTCATTTTGGAAATGTTTTTTTTTTCAAGCGACGTCCAAGCAATATCCAACCCATCTAAGTCCCATGATTGAGCATCAAACAATAGAGCAGTTGGCAGGTACCACTGACCTCATAATAGAGGCGACGAAATTAACCTAACACTCTAAAGATAATTAAATGGCTTATTGTCTGTAGGCGCGAGTAAAACCTCTATATTCTTAATGAGCCACCTAGACAGGAATGAAGCAGTAATTGACGCCTTGAAAATCAACGGTTCACAAGGGAGAAGACATAACAACTAATTTAGACGGAACCACCCACATTCTTGCCGCAGGTCCTCTTTACGCTCGTTGTTCCAAAGATTGTATTGGTATAACGAAACCTTTGGGACGCAGCCCGACAATGTAGGCTTTAATAAAGGTGTATGGCGTCAATAAGGTGATTATCGTACATTAAACGCAATAAAAATTCCTGATCTCAATCCAATATCTAACTTGCATGATTTAATTTTGAACCTACAAAGAAAGTCCGTGTTTTGCATATTAAATTTGGAGCGGGCATATTATCGGATCCCTGTCGAACCATCAGATATCACTAAAGTGGCTGTTGTTTCGATATTCGCTTTGTTCGTGTTCGTGCAATTGCCTTTCAGGTTATAGAAATGCAGCTCACACATTTCAACGTTTCTAGTTTTGATATTGTATTTTAGAATATTGACAATGTTTTTTGCTGCCATTGCAGGTCAAGAGGAACATCTAAACCAAATAGACGTAGTCCCTTACCATCTTGACAGATATGGTTTTATTGTTCATCTGTTAAAATGTTTTCCGAGTTCCATAACTTTATTCCAATACGCGTTCTGTGCTGCAGAATTAAGCTTGCCTATATTAAAATAAAAGGGATCCGAGAATACCCGGAACCGAAGTCCATCAACCAACTTTGACGTTTCTTGGGCACGGTCAATACCTACCGCCGGCTTCTACTTAATGCAGCTTATACTTTTCCGTCGTTAACAAATATTCTTTAACGTTGCTCTAGAAATCTAACCACAATCAAAGAGTCACTTGAGATTTTTAGAGCCGAAATGGAGGCTTTGCCAAAGACAACCACACTCATATATCAACGCTCTGATGCCCTACTGTCTCCAATAACCTATGGCTACCTTTCAGCAGCTGAGCAGTTCAGCCGCTAGTTTATTTTTCAGTCAAGTTCATGGAAGATCAAAAACCTGCGGCATTTCCGGTCATAGGCGTCTGGCTATCTGCCTTGCGGTTAAGCAATACAGATATCTTCTCAAAGTTCAGCAACTCCCAATCAAAGTTCCGATTGATTATCACCACAAGAATCACAACACATATATCAAATTTTACAGTTTTTAACTGGCATCCGTCATGTCAAGGGTGAGGAAAATACGGCAGCTGATGCAATCTTTCGTTTGCACATCGACGCTGTAAACACAAGCATGCACGTGGATTTCGAGGATACGACGGTCACCTAGCATTCCGATTACGCATTGCAGGTGTTTCGAAGACAAAACACTGACTTAAAGATGAGTGAAGCCCCTCTACTCTTATCCACACGCGAAATCATTTGCAGCATTTCAACTAGTGTGAAACATCAAGTCGTTTCTAAATCAACGTGCACCCAATGTTCCAAGCTCTTAAGGCTTTATCCTATTCTGGTCAACGAGCAACAAAGAAGCTGATATCAAGTCCTTGTGTCTAGTCTGCCATGAATCGAGGCACTGCAGAGTGGGCAAGAAATTGTGTAGGCTGTCAGATATCCAAGATAGACGGGCACAGCATGACACTTCTTGTAAAATTTAACGTTGCTGACGCTAGGTTTGATCATGTACACGTCGATATTGTTGGGTCCTTGCCGCACTCGAAAAGTTTCCGTTACCTCTTGAATTTAGCTTGCTGTTTCACCCAATGGCATGATGCATTCCCAATGCTAGACATCTTCGCCAAAACCTTAGCTGAAAGCATTTGAAAACAAATGGATTACCTTTCTTGGAGTCCTCTGCACCACCATTGCTGACGGAAGAACGTGATTCGAGTCAAGCTGGTTCCAAATTCTTACACGGCTCAAACCTTATTCTTACGACCGCCTGCCACCCTAATCTAATGTCATGGTAGAAAGCAGCTTTAGCAGCTCACAGTGACCCGTCTCGTCAGTAGGACGCGTTACTCCTCGTGTATCGTAGGCTTTGATCAGCCGTAAAGTAAGACTTCGTTATTCCTTTGCGGAAATGATTTTTTGAGCAACATTGAGAATCTTTGGACAGGACCCAAGCAGCTACATTAATTATTTGAGGAAGGCAATGAGCAAACTGATATCAACTCAAACTCTGTGGTCCTCTGCTACATCATGAGAACGCTAACCACTTTAACCCAAGTTTTTATAAAGCATGATGTCATTCGTCATTCAGTGGACCTCTAAGAGTACTGAAACGAGAAAAAAGAGGTTTTATAGTCTAACAAAATGTAAAAGAATACGCCGGATCTATTAACCGCCTTAAACCAGCATTCTTCGACACGGAGACGCTGCGAAGCATCTAACCCCAGGGGCGGCCAACTTTTATCCTTTTTAACAATAATCAGTTGCAACTATACTCTATGGTAAGTTGATTCATTGCCCCGATCGTTACATTGCCTAAGCCCCTCTTTTCTCTTATCCTGATCATTGTCTCACTCAGAAATGATCCATCTTGACTTTCAATTCTCGCCTAGTTTGTTGCATTTAGATTTCAATTTTGCATAATTTGATTTGGTTCTTTAACCTCAAAAGCTTGCTTTTAGGTTCACAACAATTGCAACACTGCTATTGAGATGAGGACACCGCAAGTCGGCCGCACAATACCTGCGACCTACTTTAGAGGTTATACTATTGGAAGAAAAAATTTTTGTCCGTTCCTTTCGTTAAGGGAGAAAGGTGTAGTGAGTCGTGTTTATTCACGTCCAAGGACCCGGTGGTTACAGCCTCACACACACATCCCCATTGAGCCACAAGTCGACAAGAGTCGCAGAACTTTAACCACTGTTTACTTAAACCACCCTAATGACTGTCAAACATATTAGACTAGCATAATAATTGTTATGATAATGCAACGAAACGAGCCTTGGGCTATAGGCAGTGTGGAGTCGTACTAGAAGGTGGACAGATTATATAACAACCTAAACAGCAAATCCTTTGTATATGTCTCGTGTCAAGCATACCTTATTAATTTTCAAATGGAAAAAAAGTATAAGTAAAAAAACATGATAAAAATAATGGATGCACTTCACATGAATTTATAATAACACATTTTTACGCAACCAGTACCTTTAATGTACCCTTAAACCTTGGTGGTACATTTGTGTACGCATTCCCTTACTACTGTAGAAAACCCGAGCCCTAATAGGAAAAAGAACGGTACAACAGAGCAGGCTTTATTGACCAATCACAAGCCAGAGCCACACGCCAGGCGCCTTCCATTCGAGTCCACCACGCTGGCCACGCCGCTCATTACATACTGCTCCTCATTCGTGTCCTTCTCTGGTTGGCTGCTTATCTTCCTCGCATGCCATTAGAATGCAGAGAGACACAGTGTTAGCTAAAGCCAGCGTGGTCCAATATGTCTGCGCCCTCAGACGTCGCCCCACTATTAAACTAGTTTTTATGAAACTTCTAGGTGATTCTTCATGGATTCTGGATTGCGCTAACAATTACCTACCACTTAATAAAAAAATTAAAAAAAATGTTGTCGTTAAGAAATCACAGTTAATTTTTTTGCGTCGCTTAATGACTTTTATAATGTCATGACGTAATTGTTTAAAAACTCGCTGTCCGGTTCGCGCATTCACACCTGTTCAAACGTAGTTACTTGATTTCACGCATTCAGTTCGATATTTTTGCGTAATGATGTCAACGAACTCTACAGAACAATTGCTAAATAAAATCAACAATATAATTTCAAATGATGCTGATTTGCATGAGCTTGATAATCATGAACGTTTTATTGATCTTGAAAATCGGTAGAATCTAAAAAATGAATATATTGGTTTAGTTTTGTAAATAGTGACGACTACATATATCAATTAGAATATGAAAAACGCAAGCACCTTGATCAAATACAGTTGCTTCAACAACAGGTCGATGCTTCAGAAAGCAGTAACTATGAGCTTACTGAAGAAATCGCTGCCGTGAAAACGGTTAACATGGGGTATTGTCGCAAATTGATTATATTTAAGGATTTGCATTTTTGTTATTAGCAGCAACAGTTTTGCCATTACAGCGATTCTTTGATCTCTTGTGTCCTAATTATATTATTTTATGAAGCCTGTCCCTATTTTACGAAACTGTTAATTCTGAACCGAATACCCATTATGCTTAGGAGTGTTCTAAGTGATACCTTGCGGCTAATTATAACGTTATTACAATTGATAAACTACGCTTTGGTAAATGTTAATAAAATATGCGCATGCAAGTTTCACCGGAAACATTTGGCTTATATTATCCCTGAATGAAACGGTAAGAAAAGAACCTATTACGGGCCTCATTTTAGTCTCACCACGACCCGCCACGCGTATAATCGTGAAATGCCAAGAACCACAATCTGTATCAGTTTAGAACGTTGCTTTAAAAGTGTTGCCTGATTTTGCATTTGAGTATGAGATCCATCATAATGTGTTGCAATTTCTAGCATATATGTTCCTTGTGACTACCAATCGGGCTCACGTTTAGTTTCTTATGACTGAGAGTAGTTTGCTAATTTACTTTAGTATTGACGCCTTTCCGCTCTTGCTCTTTTGTCACGTTGGGCCCGGAGACTGCTTTTAAAGGATTTTTTTTGGTTATTTTAGTGCATTTAAATATTTTTATTTTACTCCATCTCTGCTCATAAACGAGGGTTAGGAGCATAAATGCTGCAAAGTTTAGCGGTAAATTTGCATTTGATATGATAAGTTGCCTTTTGACCTTTTGTTTAAAAAAAATGCGACGTTGGGTTTGTATAAATGCACTTACCTCGGATCAGTATATTTTTAGCTCCAAATAAAAATATGTTTCATTATTAGAGATTAGTTTCTAATTATTTCCTTAGACTAAAGAATGCTACAGATGAGAATAAAAATTTGCGCGAAACTATTGAGCGACAAAATCAGCTGGAGGCTCAGTTGGAAAGCCAATGCAAGAATTTAAGACTCGCACTCTCAGAATTGGAGCTCAAATATTCGCATAATGAGCAGCAGCGGACTGATCTTGAGAGAAAGTTAAAAGATGCGGAAGAACAGAATGCTCTTCAATTTGGCTTGCTTACAGACTCGAGAAAAAATATGCAGGCCCAGCAAGTAAGCATGCAAAACATTTAAGCAAAGGCTGAGTAAAGGGTATTCTCGAAGCTCTTGAAGAAAAGTCCCAGCAAATGTCAAGCCGGCTATCAACGGTAAGCATATAGCATTTGAGGAAAGTTATACCTCGTTTGCAGTTGGAATTGGAAGTTTGGCATGCTAGCGCTCGGCTTAAAGATACAGAGGACCAGCTCGAGGTAAGCTTTAGTTTCCATTTATAATTGTACTAGTTAACAGAGCAGGAGAAAAGGGAACTGCAATTCAAAATTCGTGTGTTAGAAGACAAGCTCAAATGTACCAAGTAGGCTAACGCAGAATATAAATAGTACGCTATCTTCGTTGTGTAGCGAACTCGCAATCAGTGATGCAGAAACTGCTTCGGAGCCACAAATAACGCTGGCTGCCTACAAACAAAATCCTCCACAAAGCATTGCAGACGAACTTGAAACTGCATTGACTAGTTTCACCAGCAACCACCAGCAAATGCCAGTCAGAAGTGTGCTTATTGACGTTCGTCCATTGCAGAAGCAACTTCAAATATGCTCCTGTACTGTTTTCAGCATTGAGACGCCAGAACAAGTATGTAAATTTAGATTGTTCAAAAATATTTTTAAAAACGTTGGATCATACGAATTTGATTTTTGTGTTACTTTTTTCATAAAAACACTAAGTATTACGCACGACAGATTTGTTTTACATTTTACAGCCTTGTCAAGGCCTGGTACAATAATACCAGCGGTATGTTGTTGATAGATAAGTTCAAATTAAACTTGGGCTTGGAGACACACGATGTAAAATGTGAAAAAAACGTTAAATAACCTACTCAGAATCACTACTTACCTTCCTAGCGCAATAAATCGTCAACTTCTGGAAAAACGGTTTTGACTTTACAGGTGAATGTGGCGTCGGAGCAATTCAGGGAACCCTCATGGTGAGTTTCTACCCCATTGGCTCTTTGCCAAATCAAGTCAATTGCCCTATTTCGTAGTGTAATAGACCCTTTCGGTAGAAACATGCATCAGAACACAGGTGTTCCAGGAAAAAGGGTTCAAAAAATGTATCCTTAAAATACAAATAATCCTCGTTACATGCGTCGGAAGATGCTGGTGTCTAAGTGATATATGAACGCACTCGGATAGTCAGAATAGTCATTTTATTTTACACACATTTTAATCTTCAATGCTCATTTTCAGCACACAAAAGTGGTTCGCTGAGCACCTGCAAGACCACATCGTGGTGCTGGTTGTTGTTACGTGCACGATTTTGCTCCTCTCCACCTTTCTGCCCTGCTCCGTGGAGTTCAGGCACATTCGCCAAGAAAAAGCAGACTGCGGTTGGACCGTCCCACGTTTTCTTAATTACCTGCTTGGAGTTCGTGTTTTGCAACTGCCGGGACCGCCTCCTCCAACCTAGCAGCCTGATTTGCTAATGGCTATTACTGATCTGCTGCCAATTAGTTTGTAAAAATTCATTTTGTATTGTTTCTAAAAAAAATCCCTTTTTGCAACTCGGTTGAGCTACAGTCGTATAGCTGCTAGTGCCCGCGTGCATTGGTGGCACGGATGCTTGTTGTGTAAGGCGATGAAGAGCTTCCTTAAAACCATCTGAAGCTGACGGGTCTGCCGACGAGTATCAATGCACCCCTAAGTATCCAGCAGTTTGCCTTCTTCCTTCGCATATTCTGACTTGGATGACAACTGAACTGACCTGTAACAGAAAACTGATGCCATAATGAAGGAGGCAAAGTTCTCGAAACCGGAGTGTTGGAGACGTGTAGAGAAAGTCCACATGACAAGTGATGTCAGTCATCATCGGATAAATCGCAGGACATATAAGTCTACACAATTCAGGAGATCAATCAGGGAGTTTGTGACGAGGCAGAATTAGTTGAATTAAAGAACTTCACTTTGACATCATTTAAGACTTTGGTGTGCAAAGAGCTTTCAGGAACGAAGCTTATTTGATAGCTGATCACAGATAATAGGACAGGTTTGCCAATGTGACCAATTCTATCAGTCTGCTCATGAAAATATCTCTTGCATGTCAATATAAAGCAGTTCCAGTTAAGAGGATACTACGAGGAGTTTAACTAGGATTGATATTTTATTTCTGGATGGCTACATTGTTACAATGAACATGGCATCATGGATAGTCCTTGAGAAACCCACTTCGTCCTAATTTGTACTGAACTATCTCATAGGAATGAAGGCTTAATTGTAAAGATTGTTCTACAAATAGGCATTTTGACGTCTCGAATGGCAACATTCAAAAACCTGTATGCTGTGATTAAAGCAACACGCCAAACTTGAGCATGCCACAAGTGAGTAGCCATTACTTGGAACTCAAGCGTACTGAATGGGGCCAAGTATGAGTGTTGTGTCAAGTGCGGTTATTGCCTTGTAATACTGGGAGCTCCAGTCATCAAATCACCTCAATCACATCCATTTAATAAAAAAAACATTCGAATAGGAGTTCTTTACTTAACCAAACAATATCCAAGAGAGGGCAGAAATACGCAGTAATAGGAAAGCATAAAAAAAGATGGTACAAAACTAGAAAGCAGAAATAAGTGTGTACGATTGTGGGATTAATCATCAGTAGCATTGACGGCACAACGAGATGAAGGAAGAGACGGCTGTGATGGTGAAAGAAGCCCTATGTACCATGTTGTCTTTGATGTAGAGGGAAGACGTGGTCAATGCACCTCGGTTTACAGCCACATGAGCATCGCGCATCAGTGTCTCGAGGGTCCGGTAACCAAAGCGATGACATGCGTTACGAGCCTGTTGCAGGACCTCACAAAGACGCTTGAAGGCTCCAAAGCAGATGGCCTTCGTCGGCGCCAGATTGTCCTGCCACCACTGACAACGGATTACCACGTGCCCAGGAATAGGTGGCCTCCACCAGCCCCGGGTTCACATCAAAGTCGATGCCACCATCATCCACGCCTGTCCATGCCGAGAAATAGTTCAGTTGCAAGACATCAGGCAATTGTGGGTTTCTGCGCTACGTGTATGGTAGAAGCGAGTGCATGTTGACATTACTCTTGTGTCTGCGCCGTCTGTTCATCTGTCTAGGCATTCACCAATTCCTCCGTTGTTACCACATCCGCATGCATACACACGACTTGGCATGTTGGCGTCCATCTCACACCAACCACCTGCTAGTACAGCTGTGCGATCGCACTGACCTATCCAGCCACATTTGACCTCCTTTTTCACAATCAGGTAAAAATTGCTGCTGGTTTGCTTGTTGCGGCCGGTATAGAAGTAGTGCTGCAGGGGCACCAGCCGTTTCAGCGTCTGACACACTTGGATTTCAGTTTTACCGCGTGATCGACTGAGCCAATCCTCAAGCTCAACGACGTTTGGCATGGTGCCACTAAGCGACACCAACGTCACGCTTTGCGGCAGCATGAGCAGCAACTGCTCCCACACGTGACAACACTCCTTGTCACCCAGGTAGTGCATCTACAAGGCCACAAAGCAAGCATCTTACTCACTGGTCGTTTTCACTACAGCTTAGAGCCTCTCACAGAAATGAGCTCTTGGCATCAGCTGTTGGCGTCAGGTGGCAAAGACAGGTGCTCACGCAGTCACATGAATAATCTCGTCCATGATGACAACCTCGATGTCGTCGACTGAGGCAATAGCATTGAAATGACGCGTATTCTGTGACCAGTGGAAAATGCGTGGTGGTGGCTGGCTATGCAGACCAGTGCAAGTGAAGAAGAATGGGGTTACAAAATGCTTCAGGTTACTCAATTAAAGCCAAACGATCATTTGCTTACTTTGAAACAGTATTGTAAATAGCATTTCACATTGACTTACCGACGGCTTGCGTTGTAGGCAGGCTCCATCGGCTAGGGCTTCGCGATTTGCTCTCAAACACCATTAGCCAACTCACAAGTCTCCTCTTGATCATTCACCTGCCATTCTGCGTCTTCACGCTGCTTAGTGCCCATCAACCAAAGTCGTTGAGTTTGCGGATTGACTAGGTCGAGAACGCGGTGGAACTGAAATCCACGTGTGTAAGGCGCTGGAGCGGCCCGTGCCCCTGCAGCACTACCGCTACACGGGCCGCGACAAGCGAACCCACAACAACCTCTACCTCGTTGTGAACAAGGATGGCAAATTTAGCCGTACAGGTCAGTGCCGGGCCATACAGCTGCACTTAATGTGTGGAGTCTCATTGGTTGTGTAGATGGACCCAGCGTATGGGACATCGGATGCACCGCCGTGACAACTTCAGCTGGCACTTGAGGGTCTTTGACTCTGTTGTCCATATCAGGGCTGGTATTCAATTCGCGTTAAGCAAACACATCCGCTCTTATCAATATTGAATACCCGAGCCCTAGAATGAAGAGGGCTTGTACAGCAGGCTTGGAAACCGCCGAAATCCACAATGCTATTTTGCACAGCTATGAATAGTGGGGCAGAAGAGGAGATGAACTTGTCGCAGCTGTAATGTCGCCTGCCACAAACCACGTAATTTCCACTACAGCTGATTCCAGCGTACTGTCCAAAAGTAAATTGAGGTGCTGCAGTGGTAATAATGCTGCATCTGCTGCTGCTGCTAATATAGATGATGTTGTGCATATCTGACAGACAACTACAATGTCCCTTCAACTGTACTCGTTGAAAAGTACAGTTTGCGTCCCACTGCCATTGCACATTTGTTATTGGCAAGTATCCGTGCTGATGACGTTCTCTGCGTGACACGTCTGGGCTCCCGAACGAAAAACAAACACATTACGCATGCTCATTATTTGGTGTTGTCAGACAAATTGTTGTCAAAATACGCTTACTTGGCGTCGGTTTATATAGGGCCCTCTGGTATTCTAATAATTCCGTGATTACAACTGCTCAAATCATTAATCAAAATCAAATATTTGAGCTCAGTTATCGTCTGAAATAATGTTCACTCGTTCCTGGAAATATCGCACACACACTCACACGCAATGACTTCACTACGAATTTTGCTGGTGTGGTGACAGTCAGACACGCGAGGTTTCGCATTTGAAATCACGGAGGACGTGTGCAGACTAGAATCTGGTACGTTTTACTACAAAAGCAAAAATGTTTGAAATTCGCGTTGGCAGATGCTTTTGATTGCCCAAAACATAAGGTTCACGTGATTAAATGTGTGAAGGTGCTGACCAAATCCGCTTCTGAATGAACATGACGCAATCTGGCAGAATGTGATTGCCAAGGCCTCATCGTCGATTGTAAATCGATTAACTCATCGCACTGCCATTTAAATTGATGCATCACTCAGTATCTCATTTATTTGGGTCATTGGTGATGAGGGGCAACAACATACTGTGGATTTTTGCTTAAATCAATTTGCCTTTCATCACTTTGTCTTAGTTGGTTCAAAGTCAGTGTTTGAATGGTTCCGTGAAATACCTCGAAAAATGCATGGATTTTTGTTCACAGATGTCTTGTGAAGCAGCCTGAGCCTTGTAAGAACCCACACTAATTTCAACAATTCTTCGTCATTGTATCCGATGAGACACTTTAATATGTGGTTGATGCGAATGGCATGTTTAATGACAGGGTCATCAATTAAGTGAATAAATATCCTGATTGTTCCAATCGTGTTACTTTATTGGAACCCCTGTTTGCATGGGTGTTACTAAGTTAGTGGTTAACGTGTTCTTCACGAGTGTCAGCTGACCTCATGCCTGGTCAACTACTCTTTGTCATTGTGAATCAGACTAGTTTATTGTGAGATCAGTTGCTTCGAGCCTTCAAACTGCATTAACGCAAGCGTCTCGTAAGTGACTATGCTTCTGCACCGCTCACCTCCAACCACAACGCGCCATGCCACGTTTGCACCCTTCCAGCTTTTTGCCACATGTAACTATTGCCATGATTCCTAATCTTTTGCCTTATTAAGTGCAGTGCCTTTTCTACTCAATCACCCCAAATTTATTATAAGATTCATCAACAGGCAGCTTGAACTACGCAGACTCGATTAGTGTTGTGAGTCATCCGAAGAGGATCTCTATCTCTCCTATATTCACAACTCGTCAAATCTTCCTCCTATGCCTCACTGCAATGTTCTTCTGTTTTGGGAAGTATTCATTATTAATTAAAATCAGAGGGCTAACACAAATCATGCTACTTGTAAAACATGTTATGCTGCCTCACAAAACAAGCATTGGCGCAACTAAGATGCACACTCAAGAATGCACCTCTGATTCATCTAATCTGGCCTACTTCAGGTGGCACATGAGGGCCGGATCAAGATATCTCAAAAGTGCCCATGTTGACAGACGGCACCAGTCACCTTCATAATGAGTAATTGCAGGTGACCATTTAAGAGCCTATTGAATTCATCAGCAAGCCCGCACACACTACACTGTGAATGACTTCGTTGGCTAAATGCCAGCGATTCGTGTGGCCCCAGAGCAACGTCGCAATCCGTAATTGCGTGCATGCTTTAACAGGGGCAGATTGCATGACTGCAACCCTGCATATAAATGCATCAATTTATTACTAGGGGTTACGTCTGCTTAATGAGCACGCGTAAGCTTGTCAGTTATCAGGCCTTATTTGCAAACATCGGCTCCATCTTTTCTCGCTCGACAAACTGCCGTGACAATTGCAGTGATAGATGCAAACCTCGGTACAGACGTCGAATGTGGCTTCTGTGTCTGGAAGACGAGCTCTTGCAAGCGATATTAACATGCCAACTACAGTCTGCATGCTTTATGTGACGTTTTCCCATGGGACTCCAAATTCATAGTAATTAACCCTACTGGAGACATGTGCACGTTTAATGTCTGCTTCCACTCTTGTATTTGAACATCAATCAAGCGAACATTAAAGCGGTGATGGGTGATCTAAACGACTTGCAGTACACATCATACCTCGGTTATCTGCAATAAAATTTGCCTTAAAGCCACCCGAAACACAGAAACGCACGTTGGATGACTCGCATCTAGTTTAGCGATTTTGGAACAGCTAGCATGATTATTGGTGGTTAGGTTATCCACGTGTTGTGGCACACCACGAAACAACAAGTGACTAAGTAAGGTGTGGATGACAGGTGTTTGGGCATCATCATGAGATGATTTTACGCAACTGTCAACATTGTGCGCAACGAACTCCTATCCAGTCATATCTACATGTGAATGGTTCGTGGTAGAAATGGTAACGCGTGAAGAGGGTTTGTTGCGTGGAGAGGAGAATTGAGGAGAATCAGTCAGAAGTGGGTAGCGAGTGAATGAAGAGCCTCGTTTGCAATTGCAAGAGATGGCCGTGGCTAGCACATCAACATCTGAGATGTATGGAATTTTCAGTAACCGCGCTAAGTGTCAATGATTGTGTGAGTGTGTGTGTGTGCATGTATGCGCCAAGAATTCGAAAAGAATAGTTCTGTATAAACTCGCGAGCACACCCAGTCTCGATGAAGCATGCGAGTACCAGCAATAACAACCCACTACCGAATCATGATCTACTGGTTTCATCAGCACGTTGACAGATATCTGGACAACCAAACGCTGATGGCTGCGATCACGGCTAACTGGTGCATTATTAACAGTGGAAAAGCACAAGTGCGTCACACAAGTTCCTGAAACACGTGCTGAGTGCATGCTCGAAGAGGATTAGTGAGTTGAAATTAATAACAGCAACGCGTGTGGGTGTTGGCATGGTCTTCTTAGGGGACAGCAGTTAGCCGTGAGCATGTGCAAATGGGTGAACTGGCTACATTGACCAATCCCAATCAACGTGCATAAATACCATGACTCTGGTTCTGTTAGCAATAACATGAGAGGCGAATGTTGGCGTGTCCGATCGGGCTAGGAGATGTACGCACGAATGGCTGTAGGTGGTGAGGTATGCAGGTGGCTTTCGTACAGCTTGACATGCCTCCTTATTGATGTGTGTGCATCGTGAGTCACACTCGTTAATCCGGTCGCTCCATTCTCTGACACACTGCCCCCTTTTCACGGCATGTCCCCAACCCCACGGATCACAACCCAAAACTCATTCTCGTGAACAAGCATCTGCGATTATCACCACACGTGTTAACATTCGCCAAGCTCTCGATGTTAGCACGTCGATGTCTCACGCCGTTTCAATCATCTGAGCTGTGAAAACGCACGCCTAGACGATGCCCCACAGACATACACGCCGCGCACTTGGCAAACGTGACACGAAACAACACACACTTACGAGCACACACCAACGATGATTTGGTCAAGTTCTCGGATAAACGCTTGTCACTCTGCTGTCTAAATCGTTTCAACATACCTAGTGCTATTGCACGCTGCAACAAATCGGCGACCCCGACGCGATTCACAACAAATGAGTTCCGACACACAACACTGCTAAATCAAAGCTATTTACGCATCATATGCATGATTCAGAGGTCTAACTGACTACATTGACGTATTCATAAGCGTTAAGCGATTTTGGAAAAGGTGGCTCACTTTAAACTCAACAGTCGCCAACGCCTTCCCTCGCACTCATGTGTGTAGTGAACGAAGCAGAGCGAAGGTGAATAGGGTTCTGCATTAGGCTGTGGATGAGTTAGATTCAAGATTGCAATGAGACTGATACTTCACTTCGAACTCAATATTCGCCAACGCCTACCCTCGCACTCATGCGTGTGGTGATTGAAACAGCATGCTAAATTGGAGC
>UXSR01000451.1:0-32947 GCA_900604375.1 Mesocestoides corti
CGAGTGAGAACTCACTGGGATTGGCAAGGTCGTCTGTTGTGTGGCATCTCCCGAAACACTGCTTGCGTTGTCGATGTGATATCGCTACAACCCGATTCAAAAGCACCCTGCTTCCGAATTGAGGAAATTGACTTGACCAAGACACACTACACGCTTGGATGACCAAAAAACATCAACAACCTTACGAGGCATCATCGGCTAAGTTATCCTTGTACACTGACCAAGTAACGTCCCTCCTTGATACCACTTAATAGTCAGTCAAGCAAACGCCCTGCCAAAAATACCCAATGCGATTCATGACACAACCAGCTAGAGATGGTCAAGTTTGTGACGTCTCACACTCCCAGATTAAGCCCATACAACCAACACAAGTCAAGAAGTTCAATAAAATGCTACCCAACACTCCCATGGGCAAAACACGATTAACAGTGCAGTAGAGAGGAGAATACAGGTTCTGTGACACAAAACAACACGATGAATGGAGGGGTGTCAATGAAGATGCGGGTAGGATTGCGCTAACAAATATGCAGAACATCAGACAGCATGCACAAACACACACGCGCGCACGCGCACACACACTCTAGAACACCAGGGAACGTGAGGTTGAACTGCGGTGATGACAACGATGCGGAGGGCCACCTAGTAAGTTGCGGCGAACTCCTGGCCCCTCTTGATGTTCTTCTGCAAATCTGGCAACGCCTTCTTCAGCAAGTCAATCTCGTACTCGTTGAGTTTGCCGATTCCGTACACCTTCTCAACACCGTTTGGCTACAATCGAAACATAACAGCGAGTGACGTTCACCTTGCTGTTGTGACGAGCTAAGAGATAAGAATTGACAGATAACGATCAGTGCAATGGGATTCAAAAAATCAACCTAACAATGTCCTCTAGTTCACAACATCTGCAACCATGACGTAATTATGCCACGCCAGATCGAACACAAACTCTGGTCTGTTTGATTACATACTAATTTCTGGGCTAGTCACAATCGAGCACCCATACAAGGCAACGAAACTCACCCCTAGGAAAACAAGGCGAGCAAAGAATTCGGTATCGGCCACATCGCACTCAACGGAGGTGCAACAATACATTTTGGAGTTTTCGAAAATATCCAAATAAAAGCGAAAAATGTACGATGGCCTCAGGAAATAAAAGATCTTAGAGTCAATGAAACTTTTAAGCTATTATTGTTATTTGAAATCTATTTTTTGAAAGGTGTAAGAACAATTTTTTTAAATTTAAGTAAGCAATTAGAATAGTTCGAAAATAAATACTTGAGACTAATCATGCAGTAAAATCTGAAGTTTAACGAATTCTTAAAAGCTAATAAGAACATATTTCGGCACTAAAGTCACATGCTGTGTTGACAAATAAATTAAGCTCCTGAAAAGGTATAGTAAAAGTTGATTTAACCCTCTAAATTTTGTGCCCTTGCACCTGTATTTGTGGGTCAGCCTTAAATTTGATTGGAAGTCACAGAATTGGTCTTTGTGTTGTTTACACATTTTATGCTAATTTAGCCTGCATCGTTAATGAATTTCGGTGTTCCCACATACTGATGTCTTCGTCACAAGCTAAGTTATTTGTGGCTGCTAAGATGCAGTCATATGGCGATGTCGACGAATTATCCATCATAGCTCTTTTACCTCGCATTTACTTCACTGTCGAAAATGTGGACGACTTCTTAATTAAAAGTCTGAAAAACCCGTCTTATCTGCTCCTAGCCTCAGAGGTGCTAGAAATCCTAGATGAATTAGCTTGTGTTAATCTTAGAAATCGTTGGGATGAAAGTCTTGCTGACCTCAAAAGCAGGTATATTCCTACATTTATATTAAACATTCAGATCAACCATGGAGTTACCATCAAGCCCTTGTGTATATACATACAATGATTTTGAGGCACAGATTTCCGCTGAAGTAAAGATTACGTTGGTTATGCAGCAGCTCCAACATATTCTATATGAGGTTAGCGCATTTGACCTAAGCATATCTGAGTTAAGGAACCAACAGATCACTGTGTACTTTACCAATGTTGTTCCATCTTGGAGTCTCCTGCAATATTAACTGTTATTTCAGCTCTCGTGTCCGCCGTTGTGAATGGTCAGTTGTATACTGAGTTGTTTAGTGATTATTTTCATATTCCTTACGACGTTTTTTATTTGCAGGCTTACATAACATCGAAATGTTACCAGATATTGTGGCCGGTCTGGCAACTCATTCTGCTTTTATGTCACGCCCTTTGATTGAACGCTTAATCATCAATTTTCCTGAAAGATGGCCATTCATCTGGGAACGACTTCTGGAGCGCAGTATACTCCACCCTAATAGTGCTCCGGGTCAGATTCGAAGTGCCTCTCGTTGTCTGGCTGTTTTGCAACACGTTGTGGAATTTGTGCCTGAAGTAGACACAATCAGCAATCGATGTGTAAGTTTTTGACCTTATTTCCAGTAATTGTGCTTATATCCTGTGGTAGTTGTTAGTCACGCTTTGCTACCGCTGCAAACTTCGGGTATCTAGTGCTCCATCACCTTTAGGCTTTTATGTGTTGTTTTTTAAGAGGGTTGTTTTCCGTTCCTCCTAGATTCAACTTCGTCAGTTACCTAATTTGGTCTCGTTTTTGGCCATAAAACGGGCACGTTGCAATCCTGAATTCTCCTTGCTCAGGTTTTTCAAACGAATACTGATTGACGAAGGGCATGAAACCCGATCTTGGTTCGCCGGCTACCTAAAATTTGCCTGGGTTGGTTTATTTTAGATTATTGTGATAATTGTCCCGTCCCTTCTTAGGAGCAAAACCCATCATTGGCTGCTGATGTGAATAGCATGCTCCTAACTGCCGGTTTGGCTATCTCAGATGACCCCAAGGCAATGCTTCCTGACGAAAAACTGGTTTCTGCATTAGAATTTATGCGTACGATCGCAGCACTTCGGAGTTATACAGCATTCATGTATGTTTCGTTTACTGCTTTGTCTCAAAATTAACAATGAGCCTCAACTTTCCATTGTTTCATTCAAGGCTTTCGCCACAGTTGCGTACATTTGTCCTAAATCTCATCATTCGTCCGACTGGGAGGAGCGACAGAGCTGTGAACTTCATATGCTTCTGCCTAGCCTTCATCATCGGACTACGGTCCTGTTTGATTGAGTAAGTTTTACCCCCAGAAAATGCGTGATTTTCTGGCCAACAACTTCCGCCCATTTAATTGTGCCCACCTCTAGCCACACAGTATCAGGCAATGAGGCCGTTAACTCGGAAACGGAGGACCAATTGGTCGTTTGGTTGCGCCGCCTTATCTCTCGACAGGAGGTTTTGCATACATCGCTGCGCCAATCGCCTTCCTACTCTGAACTTCTGCTCTTGCTTGCGTTGCTTTTCAACAATAACCGGCAGAGCGCTATTCGTGACATCGTCGCTAGTGTGCTTTGCATTGACGCCCCGTGCCTCATGCGCAACATCTCGGCGTCACGCAAACTCTTCATCCAGAAAGTCTTCACGTATCAGGTATTGCTGCTTGCCTATTCCAGTGGCAGCATTTTATTGGTGTGTGCGGAAAGTTAATTTCCATGGCGCACATTTTAGTCAATTGCTACGCACGCTGCCCACGTTCCCGTCACAGTTGGACTCAGTGCTCAATTAACAGGAAATCTGCCCATTCATTGTGTTTATCAACTACTGAAGACGCACGCATTTAGCAAAAACCGGGTTCAAATTAAGGTAAGTTCATGTTAGCATATTTTCAGTCTGTTCTCAAAGAGCAAACACACCTCTAAACTGTCATCTTGATTTCCTGTCATCTTGGCGCTTGCATTTTTAAGATATTTTAAGCCAAATTAGCGCATTCTTGGCCGAATACTTAATCATTTCACTATACTACCGAATTTGTACAGATTTTGTCTTTGGATTTAAAAACATTTCCGCGGTCTTTTGTGGTTTTAAATGGATTGGACGCAGGGTTTCAGAACACCGAACGACAAGTCTATGTAGGTTACATAACCTCTAAGACAAGCAGAGAACGGACTTCTTGTGGACAATTGTGACGCTTAATGAAAAGCATATTTGTAAGAGATTCCCAAACGTAAAACGTCGTGGGTGGATTCTGGATAACCCAGTAAATCGATGCCGAAACAGGACATCCATCCACTCAAGGAAGGTTCTCCTGTGTATCTGGTGGGGGGACATGGAGGGTGTCCTGGACGGTGACTGCGGACACCTGAGAGACAAAGGATACATACGCGAAGGTGGAATGATGCGAGGGTAAATTGGGTGGTGATGGAACCCCATTGGTGCTAGGTCGTAATAGAGATGATTGTTGATAGTTGACTGCGCCTTACGCAAATTTTTTTGCATCTGTCTCCAGGGCTGGATTTACCAACAAATTTGCGAAAGCGTACGTCCCCTACACCCCCTCCTTCCAGATGTCATTGAAACGTACACGAGCAACGCCCTCACCCTTGTCTCCAGTCCCGGGAGCACCTTTGTTACCCCCAGCGGTGGTTGCATGCCCTTCACAGAACAGGAGCTGCGCGCCCAGTTCACCAGCCAATCAGCTGGTCGCGTCGCCTGCGCGTGTGCTCCAGCCGCGAGCGGTTGTGTCGGCGACAAGGCCAACGGTGACGACCTTGAACGCGATCTGACGCCGCAACTCCTCTTCTTCTACTACATGCTCTACATCTACGACCAGGAACTGAATGCCCGGGCTGCGGATAACCGCGGACACCAGCGTAAGTTGGCTACTCCACTAACCGCACTGTCGCGTATCCCGGGCTTTCAAAAACCCACCTTCGCCGTGGTTTGTTTTTTTTGTCGCTAAAGTTAGTCAGAGCACGTCCACAGTTCCCTCCACCCCCTAGGAGCGTTGCGGATATCCTTTTTTTGTCAACATCGCCTGTCTTTTACGTTTATTGCAGGCAACCACGCCAGACAGTCGTTGTCGCTGTTTTCGGACCAGCTTTGGGATGCTGTCCCAGCCACTTATTTGCTGCAATACGCGCGCTCCAACCTCGGAGCTTATCGCAAGTTCTATCCTCGACTGCTGCAGTAAGCCTTTTTTTACCTACCCATTTATCTCGTCTGCCTCTTGAGATACATCCGCCTGTCGTAATCGAATAGTACTTCAAAATGAAACGGTTTGTCAGTGCTTCTAGTTGGAAGTCCTTCTGAAGTCGGGGTAAAACCTGTTCTAGTCGAAGGAGGGCCGATTTTTCGAGTCGTCTGTTAAGTGAAACCTATGTGTGTGTATGTCTCCGCTCTTGGCGTCTGCCAAAGTAGCTTCTGTTCGGTTATACTTTTATTTGAGTAAGCAGTGCTGTGGCATGGAGATAGTTTAGACAATTCCTGGCAAACACTCTGGAATTTGAGAAGAACAAAGGACAGTCTGGAAAGCCCTACAATGTATACGTGTTATCCAAGACAGCAAATATTACGACAATAAATAGAGTTAACAGTAGAAGTATGCAACAAGTGTCTACGCTCTCCGCTATTCGCCGGTTCAAATAATGCTCCAACAACAAAACAAAAGGAAATAACACGGCAAGTGTTCCACGTAGCTTCCTCAACTGTCGAATGCACTGGTTACGTTGGATCTACTGTCGTTTACTTACAGATTAGTCACAAACCACATGCCTCACTTGACGATCGGCGAGACGATCATCCAGGATGAACTGCTTCTCGATCCGTTTTGGCAATCTGCCTACAACTCGAGGTCAGCGGACAGCCTCTGCCTCGCGAGGAGTCGTGTCACCCGATCCCAGATCCCCTCGCCAGACGAACTGCTTTCCAGTAAGTCGCAGTGCCACACTCTGGGCCAACCTCCCGTCGTACAACTTGGTTCTTCTTGTGGGGTCTCAGTAGACGATACGCTTGCGTCGGGTAAACTGGTCATTTACAATGAAACAACCAGACTGCTCAGCGTTTTCCCCCCGTCAAATGGGGTATTCTTGTTGTGCACTGAAGTCGCGTCGATTTCATCCTCTGGTGTAGATGTTCAGGTAGTAGAATTTGGCATCGGTTTTGGCTAATGTGCTGCGTTCTGCTTACCCACACCGTCTTGTGCCTGACTTGGTTGAATGCACCAAAACATCTGGTGCCGGGGGAGGGAATTGCACAAAAGTCTTCATTGGTTATTTTATTGTGTTTCAGGCGCCTGACAATAAAAATGAATCTTATTAACGATATTTATTTACAGTAGAGCAGAGTCCGTAACTTGGTATTTCATTCCGCTATGCGGAACGCCGTAGTTACTGCTGAAGTGAGCGCGAATGCCGCGTCAAACGTGCTTATCCGAATAGCGCTTCGTCGAATGAACTGTTCACTGCGGTTCTGTTTACAATTATGCCTGTTTTAATTCACATTGAATATGCACCGAGCGTCAGACGCCATTTACGTCGTCTGGACTCCACTTCGCCAGCATTATCGGAGAAAGCTGGTTTCCCAGCAGTAGTTTGAACACATTGGATGCGCGAAATGCAGACGCGACAAGTATGGTGTCATTAAATCATGTAAATGTGCGCTACAGCGAAGTAGCCAGAATATGCCCGTGCACAGTTGCCTTTCCTCTCGCATTCAAATCTCTAAATGCACTCGTTTTGTGGTTAAAACGACCGGTCCCCCTACCAAGCTGTCCTTAATTACCGTGTTTTGCATACCCTTTATGGAAAGATCCAGCTGTCTCCTTGGGTTCTTTTGGACGTACGTGAGCCCCAAACTCCAATGTCTACTCGTCACGTTTTATGCTTGTATCGCCTGATGTTAGTGTGTGTGTGTGTGTGTGTGTGTGATTCGATGCAAAAAGGGAGCCAATGGTGAAGGCCGCATGTGGCTTCTAATTGGTCCTTCTTACCTACCTAGTCTTCGACCGGATTCTCGATCCAAGTGGTGTTGATGACTCCGCGATCCCCATACGCGAGTGCATCCTCGGAGTGAACGCTCTGGGAGCCTCCGTGGTTGGGCAGACGGGCTTCTCTCGCTTGCAACGTCTCCTCCCCTACGTGGAGCCAATCGCTTGCCGCCTTCCCCGGGTCCTGCTGGAGAGCGCTGTGTTGTCGGGCAACCGACGCTTCTCCGCCGTGTGCTGTTCCCTCTGGCGCAGTCTTCACTCATTCATGCCTCAGAGGTGAGGCTAGGGGTCTTTGTAGACAACACGACGAGAGTCAGCTAGTCGTTTGCTCATTGGCCATTACCGAAAACCCTCGTTTCAGGATTTGCCACAAAACAAGTGTTCTCGTAGTGCCAAGAGATGCGGATGTCCCCCGTCACTAGTGTTTTGCCCCACTCCAGGCTGTCAGCAGTCCTCCACCGCATTCGCTTCAACTAAGTCATCTTGAATCTTTTCTATGTTCTGCTGTCTAGACTTGAAGTTCTGACTATCAAGGCCTTGTCGCAGAGGAAGGAAGGTGGGGTTGCAAAGGCGCACCGGACACCGCTAACTCACCGCGATCTCTTCATGGATCCCGTGGAGAATGTTGTCATGGCAGTGGACCCAATGGTTTACAGGTCAGTTTGGTGCATTCGCCGTGAGTTTGCTTCATTGTATTTCGGCTTGAATGTGTCGTTCTTCAAGCACTCTAACTCCCAATTTGTTACTCTTCGAATGAAGCAAAGACATTTGAACTTACGGCCCCATGTAGAATTCATATATGACATTAAACATCCATCATTGAAAAGCAAAATGTGCCGTGCTTTTTTGGTATTCTACTGGCTTCCGGTTGTGATTGGTAGGTTACTTTCTGAGAAAATTGGTTTACTTCAAGCAAACACAAACCTTTAATGATCGGTTATGTCCCTGCTCTTGTCTATTACCTGCCACACTCTGGAGCCGCTGGTATTTCAAACCAGAGGTGTGAAAAGTGGTATTGACTTTCGCCTCCTAACCAAATCCCGAAAGCGGTGCAGGAACCAGACTTCATGATGCGGTGAAGAGTTGATTGGTACTTGCGTATTTCTCATTGTTTTGAAGTACCTGTGCTCATGGAAAGCGCACCTACTACGAATATTGTAATTTCCCACTAAACAATGACATTGTTGGCCCGGTGTGATTCGCCTGAGCATTCACCGACAGACTCGCATTCTATCAAACTGTTGCGGATTGAACTCCCTAAAGCTCTGGTAGACGCAAATGACATTTCGACAGACGTGATGGCATTTCCTATAAAGAGTAAGCAAAAACCTCGCATCAATGTCTTACCCTTGCGTGTCGTAATTCGAAGGTGTCCCCCGGTACTCCACATTCTGATTCGCATCCTCGAGTGTAACCTGCTTGCCTCTCGATCCTTCTGGCTGCACCGCGTGGCCGATCGCTTCTTCCTCGCCTCCTCCACCCCCGCCACCTCCGAGCGCCAGCAAGGCTCCACCGGGGGTGGCCCGCCCCCTCTGATCCCCATCACCGGGGAGACAGAGCCTCTTGCTGCGAAGGCCTTCACGACAGGCAAGAAGGTCGGCGGCGGAGGTAGACTTAGCCTCGAACCTATTCCTGGCGCAGATGGGTCAGCCCCCAGACCGGACACCCCCGGCACCTCTACCACCCAGCCTGGTGGGGGTCCCTTGGCCTCGGACGAGGAGTGTGACCGTCTGAGAATGGCTCTTGTGACCAGCCAGGACGCTGCTGTCGTTCAACTTCTACTGGAGTTCTGTCTACCGAGTGCAGAAGAGAAGGTACGTGAACTTGAACGGCACTTCACGAAGGCAATCATTGATGGCAAATGTCTACCTTTGCCGGGCTTCAGTTGACAGCATACCGATTAAACTAGCATCATTTGCAGTACAAATTCACTTTGGGATAGATCTTTTCATTCAACGCCACATCCTTTGCTCTCAAATTTCAGCGTTTGAAGTCAGAAGTGTCGGAGTTGCACGAGGTCCGCAACATCATTTGCACCTTCATCCACTACCTGTTCATCGCCGACCCGAACTTGGCGAACGTCGTCTTCTGGCAGGTGAGTCAATGGCTGCAACTGGCGCGACCAGATGTGCCATTTGTTTGTCAAGCGGTGGATAGTAAAAGTTGGTGTTCTGACACGAAGCGCCAATCTGTGCCGACTTGCGGTTAACACTAATCCTCTAACAGGTGATGTCACGTGCTAGTGCAAATCAGACTGGCTCTGATATCACAAGGGTCCACAAGAAGATGCGTCTGTTGTGGGCCCCAGCATGTGGTCTTGAAGCAAGCCCGGGCCACTGAGTTGTATCTGTCTCGGTTACGCTTCCCTGCTACCCGCGGTGAAGAGGAAGATCGGAGAGGACGTGGACACAACGACACCGATCTTCCAGATCCACTTCAGTGGCCCCGGCGTGGTTCAAGACCACATGCTGGGGCCGATAACACGTCTTTATCCCTTGCTTATTGGGGTTTTAAATTCAGATCGGCAAGATCCGATCGCGGCTCATGGATGTGTGATTTGTGGTAGTGTAGGACAAACTCATTGTCGTCTGCGTAAAACATACATTCCGGAGTTAGCCAAACCATCTCAGTTTACTCAAGATCGAGTCAACATTTCATAACAGAACTTGTATGCTTCCACGTTTGTTGCCTTACAGACCTATCCGCGGCAGATTATTCCAGTTGCGGCTCGCGGTATTCCATCTCTTCATATCTGCATGGACAGCGTCATAGATGTTTTTCGGAAAAGCGGAGACCTGGAAGCCGCCGTACGTTCGTTTCACCGCAGCCCTTTTTCTAAAGTCGATCCTTAGTTCATCAGTTTCTTGATTGGATGTGCACCACATCTTGTATATCAGTCGAATAGGCGAAATTCTGTTAGCTCCCTGGTTGAATGCCACGGTGTTAAGCTTCTCGTGCGTACCAACCACACGCAAAAGCGTGGTGTTTGCATCAAGTTAGTCGGATTTGATCGCTTGTTCGAGGTCGTCAGAAGGGATGATGTTTGAAATGGTTTTCACGACACACTCGCGAGTCTCCGAAGAACTCACAAAGACACTGACGGATGCTCGCGCCAGCCTTGTCGCAAATTGGCCAGCCCCTTTTTTTCCTTTCTTGCAGGTGTTTTGTGTGGATTTCGTTTCACACCTCGCGATGCACTACAACATTGGACTGCTGCTCGACCGTGCCACCTACCTTGTCGAGGCAATGCATCACATTTTTACTAGTGAGTCCACTTGCAAGAACTTGCTTTCCAACACACAGCGACCAACGGCGTGTAGGTACCTTAGCCATGACGTTCCTCCCTTTCACTGATATCGATGTGGTAATTGGTGATTGAGCCAATCAACGCTGTCATTCGCGCCTTTGCTTTCCACAAGGTGTTCTTGGCTTGGAGGAGGTGCCTCAACTACTGCTCTCCTGTGGCCCGGCGTTCTGTCGGCTGGGCTGCGCCTTCCCCAGTCTGAGCCCACGACTGGCGAACATCCTCCTCACCTGCATGTCGATGCTGTCGGGCGCGGTGTTGTTGGCCGGCGGTGTTCATCAGCACGACAACCTCGTCAAGCACCTCGCACACCTTACACCCGACGTCACAGAGTACTCCAAAGGTGAGGCTGTTCGTAGGTTGCTTCAAAGTTGATTCCAAGTTGCACGTATTGATGAGTTAGGTCACAGAGCAGGCCCGTGTCGTGGTTTGGTCATTTTTGCTTCGACAAGTCATGGGCTAAACAAAGGCGATGTGGACGGTGCGCTCTTAAAGTTTCAAAGATCGAGGCTTACGTAATAACCGTTCGCACTTCCACAAAGGCTTTTGTCTTTAAAATTTCTCGCGTGATGTCGATGTGTCTAACATTGCCAAAATTTGAACATGTTCACTTCAATTATTGGATTTATTCGCGGAAATAATTCGTTGTCTAGAGCAACAAGAGCGGAAACGAGCATTATAATTTGTGCTTGTAGATACTTGTTCGTCTAGACGGTTCCCGAAAACCATTTTTTTGGCTAGGGTGCAGTTCTTAGGGGAATCGGTTTATGTTTCTTCGATTCTACACCGCAGTACAAAGATTTCTATGCGTGATGTTTTGAATTTGCTAGTCACTAGCGGAAGAGAGCAGGTTCAATCTGATTGGTTAATTCGAAGTTCATGCAAACCGTAAGCCGTTTCACCTTGGAACGGCACTACGCCAAAATGTTTAGCTTTTAGTTTTTCGCCACGTTGAAATGGCCGGTTTTAGAGGTACTCCAATGGCAAACGACGGTGTGCGAGAGGACCCACCCTCATCTTCCCTTACATGTTTGTTTCCCTTCCCCCTTAGCTGACCCCTGCAACCAGTTTCAAATCCCAGAGGATGAAGACGACTATACCTTGAAGCTAAAGAGCCTCTCAAGACCCGAGCAATACTACTTTGCTTGCACGAAAGCAATGGTCTGGTTCAACAGACTCGTTCACTTCACTTCAGCCCAGAGACGTCTGTATCTCCCACCGACCATCGAGGATACATCCTTGCTACTTGCTACGCCATCTCCCTCCCCTGTACAGAGTTCCGGTTGTCTGGAAAAATGAAAAAAAAATGTCCTGAAATGAAGACCTGGTTTCACCACGACATACACGGTCGTCCCACCCAGTTGCTTAGCCTGAAACCACGTTTACCGCAAACGGCTGCCGGTAAATACCCAAGCAAAACTAGTAAAATACTAAAGTATATCTAAGTTATTAACTATGAATAGCGGCTGGGAAATCGCGGAATGACATCACGAGATTTGCCGGGGGTTTCAGTGACTGGGATTCTTCACGACACGCACGGTTCCGTCGGCCTTCCCAAGGTACGCCTGATGAGCAGTGCCCAGGAAGAGGCCTGTTCCGACAACTCCTAGATTGAAAACAGAAACATGAGCGGAAACGAGAGCTACGAGGAGGCATTTTTGATTTCTACGCACATGAGTGGCAAGGTGAGAATCAGTTGGCATAAATGATCTTGATGGTTCATTCAGAAGGCGCACCGATTTAGCTAATCTTCCTTAATACGCTTAGGAAAATATCGATTAAGTAGGTTTTTGCATTGACTGAGCTATACAAAGGGAACGTAACTTGCACGGACAATAGGTAAATAGTTGGCGTCTGTGGCGGGCATAGGATATTTTAGTCATTAACAATTCCCATTACCCCTAGGCGTGTTTGGTCGAAAATGGATAATTATGGCCAAACTGTGAATTCGTAGCAAGATCTAACAGCCGATATAAAATGACACTAACCAGGGATCATGTGTAAATCGATGTCGACTTGATTCCAATCCAGTGACGGGCTAGGCACAAATTTCCAATCCAATATGAAATTTCCGTTGTCGGTCAAGAGAGGACCCTAAAAGGACAGTAATGACAAGTCCACCACGGAAATACAATTTTACCAGTTAAACGAAAGAACACACACTACAAAATAAACCGAGACAAGAAAGTTAGCATTGCGAACGAGAAAGGACTCCAGGTTTATTAAGTACAGTAGATTTAGCGACGTGAGCAGTGACTAAGACTAAATGTAAGATAGACTTAAGTCGAGTGTGAAGACCATGAAGATAGATGCTATGAGGACAAGTAGAATCATACCTCATAAACGCAGTACTATTGCGTAGGATAAAGTTTGATCGAAAATAATGATTGCAGGTAATTTCAGCAATTAAGTGAACCACAAATATATTTGCCCTACATCCGCGAGTTATAAAAAGATTTGGAAATGCATAGGCTCACCATTTTTGCGACCGCCATTCTCAAGTTCGCTTCACCACCGAACCGCCTCTCGATTTCCATCTTAACAGGAGTCACCGCCATCGGAATAACTTCAATTGGGAGACCCCTTTTCCAGTGCTCACCAAGGTAGTTTGAACTCTTGCTTTTACAAAATAAAAAATGACCTTAGAAAGGGTGACTAAAGAAGCGAGAGACCAGAAATGCACACTACGTTCAATAGTAGCATAAATCGGTATTCTTAGGGGGTTTCTAAAAGTACACGAACAAAAACTGAATACTAGTTTTACCACCCTACCTTTCATCAGCCACCACGATAAAGTACTTAGAATTCGCGTCGACGATTTTTTCCTGGATGAGGCAACCACCGCCACCTTTGATCGAAGCGAATTCAGGAGTTATCTCGTCAACTCCATCAAAAGCAACATCCAACTAGAAAACTAAATTAAACATTGTGCAACTATACCAAGGGGTAGTCATCCATTGAAGAAAGTGGTAGTCTGGCTTTCTTAATAAGTTGAAGAGCCTGCTCGTGTAAAAATATGGAACAAAAAACTAACCTGAAATGACGTTGGAATACATGTAATACTCAGTCCGGACTTTTTTACTAGTTCCACTAAAAAAATTTAAAAAAAAAAAACAAAACAATCCCTTACTTATCCTATCTACAACGTACACAACTGTGGTCCCACTACCAATACCGACAGTTTGGCCGTCCTAATGTAAGAGTGATGTTAATAATTCCTAAAAAACCTTTAACCAATCGTCCACAGCTTTATAGGCCGCATTCTTCTTTCCAATGTCGACACTTGCCATAACGAATCCCGGCTTTCCACTTAAATTCACAAACTGACGGGAGGCACCTGCAAAACCAAGCGAACGAAGAGATAGTCTGCACAGCATTATGACGCCATATTTCATTGGACGATATTGTAAAGGACAACTCTAGTGCCGGTTTAGTGATATGCACGACGCATCTGATAATTTTATACGTGAAATTTTTTCATGGCGTTAAAGATAATAAATCACTCGGTAAATACATATTTCAATGCTCACCACTTTAGTAAAAATCATGCATTAACAGGGGTCAATATATAAGAGTTTCTCGTTTTACCTTGTGTACATGAAAAACAAAAGATACTTGGAAATGGGTTCGATACGCTGTGTCAGTGCTAAATTTTTCTCTCCATTTCAGGATGTCTGGAGTAACTCCTAATAGGTCGCAAATTGGATTGCGCAAAAATCAAATACCGCAATTTGTTGGCCAATCATCTCGAATACTGGCAGGCAAAGCACAAAAATGAACAAAGAAGTGTATAAGGAGCCGATACATCTAGACATATAAATAAAAAGCAATCCTATCATTTCATTATAAAAGGGATCTTACGTCGATTTTACTCACCACCTAAGGCCTGACAATACGCGAGATTTTACTTGAAATATAATGTTCATAACTAATTCTAACTTAACAATGCTAGCTTCTGGTTTAGAAGCGATGCAATGCAGTGATTTTTGTAGGATAGGCAATCAACGAAAAAATATATTTGGTGAAATGATAGATATAGGATGACTCAGGCCTCTGAACGAAAATACCTATCCAGGTTACGAATTAACACAACTAGAAAGTAAACAAAAGGGATGACAAAATGCTCCATTTAAAATTGGACTTTAAGTAAAATGCGGTTAAAATAATAAGTACATGTACTCTATATTTCTAACTGTTAACTGCGTAGTACTACCCGTTAATGCAATCAGTAAATTGCATAATCAAAATAATTTGGCTTTTCCTCTGTTATAAAGCAATAGTATAATGCTAGATTTTCGTGAATACTGTATTGCTGTTGATAAAAGTAGTGTTTAACTAACATAGTAATATAGATAGAAAGTCTTCACAAAATATTGCTGCACTGCTATTTTACTCATAACACCACCTTAAGCAATCGACTGTTTAATTAATTCTCCTCCGTATTAACAAGAATTCATTCATTACTACTCAACACCTTTAACAATAACCATGTTTGTCTATTTCAAAACATTGCGTATAAGCCATGGCTTGTATCAGAAAAAAATTTATTAGTGGTTTTCCTGGGCAAGAGGAAACTAATGCATATATGTATATCTCAACTATTAACAGTAACACGTTTAAGCAAATTTGAAATTTATAATATACCCTTGATATGTCAACTTATCAAGAAAATCGGAATTTGAATAACTCCGCAAATTGTTATAATCAATAGAAAAAACGAGAGGAAGGAGTATTCACGAAATAACTAAGTTACCCAAAAATTATAATGATGTTCAATTCAAAATAATTCGGAAAAAATAGTGCAGGCAATAAAACATTGACCCCTAAAAAGTGTATCTGTTAAGTCACAATACCCGGTTTGCATTAAAGTACCTGGAAACAAGCAATTCATGACGGAGGCATGTTAGAAAAACCATTAAGGGGAATCTCGATCATTCGTTCTTGCGGCTACCTTAATGATACTAACTGTAAACTATCAACTTAATTAGGATTTAAATGCGTGAGTTGCTGTCAGTTGGTCCACCTGAGATAGCACACCATCAGGCTTAACTACCAGTCATAAAACATACGACAAGCATTATGAAAAAGATACAAATGGAGAGAGGCGAAAGTTCAGAAAGAATATTTGAGAGGGAAACGAAATTAAAAACTTACTGCATTCATTTTGCGAAAATGTATTGACTTAATAGGTTGTGTAAGTTACAACTAGTTTTTTCTTCAGTTTCCGCGATTTAGGAAGCTTGATGATTTGATGTATCAACTGAATTATACATTACATATGTCTCCGGCCAAATACCTCAAAGGCCCTAAATGCATGCATTTCGCTTATATATTTTTGCATTGCAGGAAAATCATTTATCTGTGACTCTGAACCGTAATCACCAAAGTGACCATAATGATTCAGGGGAAAAAGAAAATAAACGTCTATTAAATTTGTCACATACTAGAACGGATGTCGAAGTTTAAAGGTGGTGTAATAAGCTTTACTAAAAAGGCTGGAGCCTGTTGTAAAGAGGAGCAGTTCACAAGGACCGATTAAAAAGATATTTGATTTTGTTTTAACTTGCAATACAGAAGGAGGTAATACAAAGACACGAAATTATGCTGGATTATCGGTCGCAAGAAGATGATGTCGACGACAAATCGTTATGCATATCTCCGTCAAGGATGCGTACAATGATGAAAAGCTCACCGGATGTTGACTGCGTCAGCACTGAATCAGTTATTTGTTTAATTAAAGCAACGGTATGCCTCATTTATTCTAAATTCTGCAAACACAGGACTTATTTATTAGAGAATTGGTTTTACTATCAAAAGCTGAGAACACTAACGAAATTACATATCATCAGCTTTCGCGACTTCAGACGAGCTTCTCTCGATACTCATTCCTGTCTGACATACTACCTCGCAAAATTACTGCCAAGGAGTGGAATGACAAATACAAGAAACTGTTCCTGTCTTCCTAGTTTGCAAAATGCATTTTTATCATATCCCTAAGGCTTATGCACTTAGATGCAGAAATTCCAAGTCTAAGATCAGAAACTACTGTTCCCTATCCTTCGCGAGCGGGATGTATGATCAGAAAGCACGACATTAGCGGAACAATTCTAAATGCCGTTATCAAAAACAAGATGGACCATTTGAAGACTCAATTCCAGGTTTTAAGAAACCACAGGAATAGCAACGTTGTGGTCGTTAAAAATTTTATTAGTTAGTCGAGAAGGCCCAGTTAAGAATGTGAGCAACAACCAAGACGTTTATACTGTTACCAAGCAAACGCTTGCGCTGCTTTTCTGTCACTTCTTCTGGGAATTCTAGGGAAAGATAGAAGTAGGGGTGAAAAATTCATTATTTACCGAAATCAGCCGGAAAGCACATGAGGTTCGCAATCTCCTTTGAGTGGAACGCCCGAAGAGTAGGGGGAAATGTGGCGTCCGTGTCTGCGGGAGGTACCTAAAAGACGGTTATAAATGTCAGGTCTTCGGCACAAACAGAACCGCTCATGGACAGAGTCTTATGGGATTTGGCTGGGTAAGGCCGTGCAAACCACTCTTACCCTAGTAAGAGTGAGAAAAGACCCGGTCCCTTCAAATCTTTGTCCATATCCCTTTGTGAAGCACGCACTTTTGTGGCTTTCAGGAGAAACAATGTCGAGGATACGGTAGAATCTCTCCTTGTCGGATTTACTTAGAAACAGATATTCCTGAATGCAGTAGTGATGTAAAATCAAACACCATACTGGAACGTCCGTTTTAGGAAGCAAGAACTCCTGAATTGGCCGACAAAGAGGTACATAGGCCGCATAGTGGTCCTCGATTGATGTAATATTCCTAGGGGCACAAAAAAGTATGGGGGTAGCTACTAGGCCTAGTTATAGGTCATAAGAGTCGTCATAGTCGCTCAAAGCCCTATGTTGACATAATTATGATTATTAAGCAAGGATTACAAAGTTGTTGTTACAGTCAGTAAAAGGACGTTACGCTGGAAGCATGTTGATGGCGATACTTCTTATTTCATGACCAACGTACCGTGCTTTTTCTGTACATACGATACATTGACAATTAGGCAGGAGAGGAACATCAAAGATGGGAAAACGTAGAATGTTGGAATCTGCTTCTGTGGACGCATCCGTTGAATTAATTGGAGTTTGGCCGAATGAGAACATAGACCGTTGAGGCTCAGTGCGCAACTTTGCAACCAGGTAGTAACGTAAACGACAATTCGGAACCCCGAATTGAAGTGGCGTCAGCAGAAATTGCTAAGCCATATGTTAAAATATGTTTGATGACAATGTTAGAACTAGAATCGAAAATTGCACAATATTTACCCTAATATCATAATCACAACAGACAAGTGTTTCAATGAGCGAACGCCAGGCATCTGAACCTTCGAATCCCTTAACATTTTCTAGTAGAATGGCTGGTGGTTTGATGCTAAATCAATTTAATGTAAAAAGGATGCATACCGACGTATTAAGTCAATAATAGTACGAAGCGACGAGCTTCTCGTGTCCATTCCTTGCTTTTGTTTGCCCATGCGTGTAAAAGGCTGACAAGGGGGACTTAATGTCCATAAATCAGCCTCAAATAGCAGACATTCGTTTATGGATAAACTCTGAACAAATAAAATGACATCAGTCGTACATCGATTGATTTGTTGGAGGCAAGTGAACAGTTGAACGCTTTATTATATACACGATTGGCTAGGTCGTTTATATCAAGGGCTCTAACTATTTCAAACGCCAAACCAGAACCTTATAATCTATATAAATATAGCCATTTACGACTGAGAGCAGCATGCATTCCACCAATTCCCGAATAAAGTTCTAGCACCCGCATGAACACCAAACTTTCTGCCCGCAGCAAAAGGCCAATGAGAGCGCTCATTGATGCTACCAATCACAAAAGAGTTGAGTGAGCCAATAAGAGAATTGGAACAAGATTCAAGCAAGAAAGGTGTGAGGTTGAGTTGAATTTAATCAAAATAGTGACAATATATGCACAATTTTGAAATAATGTTCATTCCCTCTAAACATTTAAAAGCGTGTTAATTCTTAAAACCTAGTATTGGAGTAATGAATAATTAAATAAAACATTAGCGTCGAACGTAACAGACAAATCATATTATATATTGCTTTGGCTTTATACTAATTTTACATAACCTAAACTCTCAAGATAAAGCAAAAGTAAAGGTATTGACATACAAGTCTTAAATTTAAGAAAGGCATTACCAATTTCATTAGGTCCAGTTAAAATATATCTAGCATCTATTTCTTTTGAACTCTTGAGTCCCTTTCGTCCACGTTGTCACCACAGAACCACCAATTTAGCGATTTTTCTATGTGAAATGAATCAATGCTAATTATCGTTTCATACGTTACTGTCTTGCAATTATGTTGACAGCAGATTCTGAACATATTTATTTAAAGGCTACTCATGAACTATCCGAAATTATTTACTTTGTCAAAATAACTCAAACGGATACCGGTCATTATGATAAAAATACCCAGCAGAAACTAAGGAAGTTTCAGTTAATGCACAAAATAAAAAGGTTAATTGCATAAATCTGCGACAATTTGGTATTAACACAAGATCCGATTTGGCAATTTCCATTGGCTGGGTTGTACTTTAGTCGGGTTGGGCGGTTAGTTTAAAATTTCTCCACAATTATCTGCATATAACCCTATTAGAGGGTGATTACCAGGTAGAATGGTTTCAAGGCCTGATAAATTGGCTGAACTTTGGAAGACCCTTAAACCGCTTTTTGACAAGATGCTAAATATGGAGGATCTAAGTAAAGCCGAGCACGCATCTATATGCAATTGCGTTTATGGCTACTGTACCAGTGTTGATACAACGTACAATACTGGAGCAAGTAGTAAAGTAATCGGGTTTGATTTGTACAAGAAACTACGCAGCTTTTTCAAGCAGCACGTTCAATCGTTGAGAGCGGTAAAGTTATTGTGTTGTACGAAACACCATTTTAGAAAGGTGAGACCAAGACCGGTTCGGATTTACTCACCTTTTTCGAAAAAAACTGGACGAACTTTGTCGTTGCTGCGAAATATATAGATCACCGGTGCAACTACCTTAATCGCAACTGGGTGAAAACGAAAATTGATGAAGGTCAAAAAGATGTTGTCATCGTTTACTCCGTATGTTTTCGACTTATTACGGTTTTCCGATTAAACAAGAACACATCGACTAAACCTGATTTCTAGCAATCATTATTAATAAAAGCTGGAGTAGTCTAGCCTCAGTTTCTTGTTGCGAAGAAGGTGTAAAGTGTCTTGGCTCTTGCTGTGATTATTGTCGTCATAAATCTTATCACACATCCATTTTTATTTATATCTAGACGGTTCTCGAATCTAAAATTGAGCAGTGTTTTTTGTATCACTCGAGGACCATTTTAGTTCTAGTACTTATATGCTTGAACCGGTTTGAGGTCCTTCGATTCACATTGTCTTATGTCTTTTTTTCCTCCTTAGTTGGCCCTAATGATTTGGAAAGATGAACTTTTTAAACCTTGCAGTCATGCTCTGATGGCAGCTGTTCTTAATGAAATAGAGCGTGAACGTAAAGGCGAGAGTATTGCAGCAACACGTTTGTGTACAATCATCAGCAGCCTCGTTGACCTTTGCATTACCTCCGAGCACCACACACAACCCTCTTCTGTTTCTCAGTTACCACATCCCACCCTTCAAGCGACCCAGGTAGCTTCTCTTCTTTGTGCTGAAACCTCATTTGATAACTAATGATTATTAAAGTCAGTTCAAGGCCGATTCGACTTTCGTTCGAATCTTCCTGAGTCGACTTGAGGTCCTCTTGCCTCTAACCACGTTGTGTGATCAGTGCATAGATGTCAGGTCGAAGTGCCATCTTGCCCGTTTACAGTAGGTGAATTTATGCTGATTGTAATAGGTTTTCATGCCCTCTAATATTTCAAAACTATCTCTTAAACTTGCATACTTCAGTGGACTCTGTTTAGTATTGTAGTCGGTCGTAGTAAAAGAGATCAGTGGTTAAATAACTGAAGCCATCGCGGTCTTTTCGTGGTTCAGATTTAGTTCAAGGGAGTGTTTCACCAAAAATCAATCCTTGTATCAAGCCTTCCATTTTCATTCGGTGTGCAAGCCCTTTTACACCCGAGGAATTTCGGCATTTTTTTTATTTAAATTTGAATTTTTGACTTTGGTACATCCATTGCTACCCCAACATCTGGTAGTCTACACCTTTGTCGGAAAGGCATTAAGTTAATTATTCTCATAAATGCTTGCAAATCTGTTGAAGTAGCATAGTGAACTGAAATGACACTGGGTTGTCGTATTTTTCCACGTCAGATTTATAATTTACTGGTAAACATGTGCGATTAATAAAGATATGGCTCCGTAACGTTTCTGTGAGGTCTTCATCTACGCGTGAGGTTCTTGTGTGTCGAATCTAATGTACAGGGTTCGATCAATTTTGCACTAACTTCGACCATTTTCTGTGTTAGACTCACTCAGTGCGCCAGTTCCTCGCACCTCCGGTGCCGACTCACATTTCTTGCGATCCACCTCCTGCGGCAGACTGGAGACAAGGCCTTCCCATCTACCGAGATTACTTTGAGCAGCCATTCCTTCGGGAAACCATGCACTTTTATGAGCTCGAGAGTAACGAATTTTTAAAATCCAACTCCGTTACTGAATACTTAAAGCGCGTAAGTGCGTTGTGTGCTGTTTTTAACTGTCGCTTTTGCAGTTCTACAATGCTATCTTTCTTAGCCGAGGTAGATGTACTCACTAAAGGTCATCAAGGGCTGGTAGTTTATTTCTATTCCAACTTTCGAGAAAAGCATTGTCTAGATGTCTGCCTTTTTCAGACTTATTATTTCTGTTCAACTTAAAAAGTACGGCTTAATGAAGGACAGCGTAATCTGGGTGTCCTGCGATGAGTCGGTCTTCATAATACTCTTTTATTTTCTCCAGGTTGAAATGCGTTTGGAAGAGGAACGGACGAGAGCTCGTACGTACCTTCACGCAAGCACACTGAACGAGTTGATAAAGACATGCGAAGAGAGCCTTATTGGCAACCACATTGAGGCGCTCGCTTCGGAGTTTCAGACCCTCCTTGCAGAGACCAGAATCGAAGGTAGTGGTGTTTCCGTTGCGCAGTCTAGTAGACGGACTCAGCTAAACGGTCTTCTTTTTTAAAAAACTCTGCAGACTTGGCCCGGATGTACAAGGCCTTGATTCGCTTTGAGGATGGCGAAGCACGCCTAGTTCAAATGATGGAACTTCACGTCGACGAAGTCGGTTCTGAGGCCCTGAAGGAAGTCTGCCAAAGTGCCATAGCGGTGGGTGTTTTTCTCTTCTTAATGAAAGAGATTTTTTTTCTTTGCACGGTTAAAAGCTATCGTCGGATTTCGGTTTCGCATTTAAGAATCCCAGACTGTTCGTGGATACCATTGTTGGTGTACAGCGGAAGAACAAGGAGCTCCTGCAGTCTGCCTTCTCCATGAATGCTTCCTTCGCGCGAGCTCTTGACAAGGGCTGTGAACGCTTCATCAACCGAAACGCCATCACCGAAATCGCCGGCAGTTCTCGCAAAACGCCCGAACTCTTGGCCAAATATGCGGACCTCCTACTGAAAAAGGGGTTAGCGAGTCCGGTTTCTTTTGATACGATTCCTTTTATCCTTAAAGCACTACATACTTGGCATGAGTTTATCACCTTACGTGCCGTTCCAGCCTCAAAGTGACGGCTGTTTGGTGTTGAGACCTGTTTCCTCCCCTCGGTAACCATTGCTCCCCCGTTACGGTTTCTGCTGAAACAGTGCAGACCAGGGTTCATGTATCTCAACAAAGCATAGAGACAGGTTCTGTGGGGATCTAGTGATTAGCCCCGAGTCTTTGTATCGACAAAGATCTGCGGAAAATTTGTAAACTTTTGTGGTCACCCTTTGTGAAACATCGGCCACGTCGCCGACCCATCATTTTTTTGCGTGAAAAAAAAAACATTTTGCTGCTAACCTCGAACGATTCCCCGTGCTAAACTGCGCCGGTGTAATTTCCCTCTTCCCGTATTCACCCAATTTCGAGGCGGGGCACTTACAACCAAAAAATTGCAGCCGTTGTTTCCGGGACTAGGCGTCAAGACGCATTGCTAATGCCACACCCGACCAATGGCACAAAAGCACAACTTTGCCGTGCCTAGGTGCGTCCGATTCGAGCGCATTTTCTCCCAAACTGCACATTATTATCACACAGAGAACTTACGCCGCCTGCGCCTCTTCATGCATTCGTGCTGCTTACAAGCGTAGTTTTAACACAAAATTTTCTTTTTAGCACCAAAGAAGCCCAACCCGATGATCTCGAGGAAACCCTAAACTGTGTGGTATGTTTGACCCTTATTGATCGTCAGCTCGGGAAACCGCAGCTAAAGTTCTGTCATACCCGCCTACGTTGCCTTCAGTGTGCTTCTTTTCTCCATATGCACGCCCTTAGTGGCGGATATGTATAGGTGGACAGATGTAATTTGTTTTTCACGTGCCTGTTAATCTCTCGTGTTGTACTTTTCCCCAATTACATAAACAATTGTTTTTTTTTATTGAAAAACCGCGCAACGTTTGAAAGTTCGTCGTCCTAAGTCTCTGACGTAAAATACGCGTCATTCCGATGGAGAAATCACACCAATTTGTGTTGTTGTTGTTGACAGTATCGTCATCAGCTGCCTAAGCACTTGCACTTTCTGTTTGCCGTGCAGATGGAGGTTTTCAAGTACGTTGAAGATAAGGACGTCTTTCAGAAGTTCTACTCCAATATGCTTGCTCGCCGCCTCGTGAATAACATGTCCATCTCGGAAGATTCAGAGGCCCAAATGATTTCCCTCCTAAAAGGCGCATGCGGCATTGAGTACACGTCAAAGCTGCAGCGCATGTTCCAGGACGTGAGCTCGAGTCGTGAACTCAACGCCCGATTCAACGAGTGGGCCAGCGAACGGCCCGACTCGCCGACTCTCCTGCGAGGCGGTGAGTTTAGCACTGCGATATTTGACTCTACGTGACCGGCGCAGCCACGATTTCGCCTCACCTTGAATATCTGAGCGCGCATTCCTTAATCATGTGATTTCTGTGACCTTTTGTGTGTCGCCGTTAGCGAGCAAGAATAGCTTGCTAACTTTGTTTACACAAAACCACGTCTTTAAAACACTCCCTTCGCTTTGGTGCAACTTTTGCTTTGGAGAACCCGTGGTTAGCTTGACGCCAGAATTGGAGACTTGGCCGAAACGCCTACCAGTTCAAATCAAATCTGAGTCAAAGATGCAAATCCACCGTCTTCAGCGTATCGCCGAACACCCTAGCCGCCAATCAGGGCTTATTCGCGTATTTCGACAAAACAAGTCGGATTGTGATAGTTCCGGCAAAGACATATTCGCTTAGCTCGTCACAGCCTCAGTTTCTTTGCGCCTTCCTCATTTCGAACATTCATGGTTGTGTTCCACGACTGACTTGATCGCAAATTATCGCGTGTTGTGATGACTTCTTAACGTTAAATCACCGGTGTCAAGGTGAACGTTAGTTCCCAGTTAGTAAATCGGTGGTGCCCAAAGACGCAGCAAATACTTATCCCTTTTGGCATGCTTTAGCGGAGAAATGTGCACATTTCAGGAAACACAATGCCGAGTTAGCAAAACACAAGGTCAAAACAACATGCAGCATAGTCCTGGTACAGGTGGGTGGTCTAATCTGGCTTCGTTTTCGTCTGTTTTAGTTGACTTCAGCATTATGGTGCTAAGTTCAAACGCGTGGCCATTCCAAGGACAAGGTGGCTTCTCCGTCCCTCCGGAGGTCAGTTTGTGTCCGATTGGGCCCACTGCGTGCCTTTTGCCACACCTTCACCACTGTGTTCTCTCTCCCTCTCTGCAGCTGGAAAATTGCTTCAAAGTCTTCACCGAGTTCTACCAGACCCATCACGAAGGCCGCAAGTTGACCTGGTGCTACCAGCTCTGCCGTGGTGACGTCGTCACGCACTACACGAAGATGCGCTACACCTTCCAGGTTGGTTGTTAACTTGTCCCTTCGCAAGACCTGGTTCTTAGTTTACTGGGTTTGAGGTTTGGATGGTTTTGCGGAAACATTCGCACCTCCACGTTGTGTTTTTCCTGTCTACCCCTGACAACGAAATTAACTCATGGTCGATTAGATGACTAGAATTCTTGTGAGGCTTCTGTTCGTCGGATGTAATCTCCCTAAGATTTCCGCAAATGTGCCATTTACTGTGCGAACGTACGAACATCTAGAAGTACGTGCGTGCGTGTTGATAGGGCAATTTGTGCAATGTGTTCGCGGGAAAAGGTACTTGTAAATAATATTGGCTTAAACACTAACAGACGTACTTGGCAGAATCGAAAATCACCAAAGACAATCTGGAACGTGGAACGTTTTAAGCACGTTGCCTGCTAGTGGATAATTTAAATGGTGTTTCAATTAAACCAGTATAGTAAAACAGTGGAAGATTCAAGATTGACTGGTAATGTTGCGGTAGTAACGTTGTAAATCAAACAATAGGGTTGGCAAATAGCTGATGCACATTATGTCTTCTCGTTGATATGTCGAGTAGTGGATTTGAGTGTTTTAGTGTAGGATATTGAAATCAGTAAGTAGTAACGATCGCGCGAATATTTTTTAACCCAGAGCAATCACCTTTGGCAGAATCTTAGCTGCTCAAACGGAGCCGCTAACAAACCACCTCTGCGTCAATTCAAAGCCTTCCACCGAGATTAGTTTGTCAAAACCAGCCTTTTCAAGTTCCATAGCGTAAACAACAAATTGCACATTTTTCCAAAGTGGTTGTGTGGCGCGTAGATTTAAGGGAACAGCTTTCAGTTGAACAATATAGTCGGCTTCATGCACATTCAGGGCCTGATGTTTCCGACCACAACAGACACTATTTTGCACATTCGCGACTTCCTGATTCGCGACGCACAATCCAGTGTTAGTTACTCCTGATGCATTTTAACTCACGCAAGCAAGCGTTAACCCGACGTCCTCGAAAACTGGCTTTTGCCATGTGAAGGGCTGATCCTGAAGGTGTCACGAAGCCTTACTTAACGGTCACGCAGAGCACCGAATTCGTTTTTACGATCCAAAATGGCTTCATTGAAACCTCCCAACGGTGAATGATCGTCTTAACGGACTAAGGTTTTTGCCCTGTTTATTGTCCCATTGAGAATATCAATGCACTTAAGCAATATTACGCTTTATCAGCAACCAGCCGACCACCAAAGTTGATGACAAGATACCCATAACGTGTAGACCGGCATCGGGACAAACGCCTCAATGGAGGACGCTGGGCGGGAGGCCATTGGCAACAGTCGTAGCCGTTCGTCAAAGCGTTCTCTAGTGACAAAAACCAAGCAGCACCCCAGTCGACGTTGATCCCAGTTCATTTCTGGCTGCTTACAAATCATTATTGCTGATTTATTCCACAAATCCATTTTGGACACCCTGGTTTTGGCCGAAAATTTCCTATTGCCCGGGGCTCTGCCCATGTTTCACGAATGAACCAACAATGCCGACCTCGTGTAGCACTGATAATGATTCTAGCAAGCCCCTATGAACCCAGTGAACCTCCATCCTTCACATAGCACCATCCACAGAACCATCAACAGGACTGCGATGTGGGTACTGGCCAGCATCATTTCACAACAGACGGTGGCTGCTCAAATTAGTCGTCAAACAACTACCTGAACGAAGCAAGCTACCCTGCTCTTCCAAAAACCACAGTCTGCAACAAGAATATGCGATTCGTCGCGCACAAATTCCATAATTTCCGTAGTCAACAGGTGGTCATGTGCGCTTATTCACCATCCCACCTTCTACATTCGTTCAGAACTCCGAATCGGTCATCCCAGCACATTCTGTGCAATTTTTTTTCGTTAACCAACTGCACAACGCCATGAGGTAATTTCACGATGACATTTTTTTGTGGAAGAATCGTTGGTCGGTACGGGTGGCCACTCGTCAGCATGAAACTGGCAAAACATCGAAAGAAATCGGCCTACGACATATTCGACGTAGAATAATCGTAGATCGCACTTTCCAAATGCTCTCGACGACCGCGGACAGGCATTTCAAACGACGTAGGCACACTAGGCGCTTATGCGTGCGGTATTCGGAGTTTAAGCTAATATAGAGAAATACCCACTTATCCGTTATTATTAATGCACGGACGCGTTAGCGCGTAGTGCGCGAACAGCTGGAAAACTTCGCCGACAACTGTCCTGATTCTGAAAGCCTCACAAAGCCGCACTTAACGGCGGCCACACAAATCGACAATGTCGTTTAATGCCAGAAATTACTTGCTTGTCTCACAGGGACCATTCTGACACGAAACTGCGTCTTGTCGGGGATTCGATTGTTCGGTCAAAACGTGATCTCGTGTGCGATCTAATGGCGTGGGTAACTGGCCCAGAAGCGTTTCAGACATTTCGTGTTGGTGCTTTGGCGACGACATCTCGGACGAAACAGTCACGCAGATTTAAGGTCTAACACCAGTCGCGACACATTCCAACCACGCACGCCTCAATTCGACACAGGACGTAACAGAGGTAGCGAAGAAGTTGGTTAAATTCACATCCAAATGCAAATTTCGCCAAGTGTTTGAATGTGGTCGACTGTGTAAATGGCGCAGCTGCCGAGTGTGGAAGCGCTAATTGGTGATAGCATTCAGACACACGAAGGGCAGCTTTTCGGGAATTCTTATTGATAATTACCGGCAATTGCTTTAGTTTTCCTGGTGAGCCGGGCCCATTTAACCATTGAAATGGACTTGGATTAAAATTTCTAGAGAAGACGAGTTGTGATTTATGGGAGATGTTGTAGCAGCTGGGTAGCTGCGCTGCCTTTCCTGTCTTTATCCCTCCCATAAGGAATATTCTAGGGTCGTCTTAGTTAAGAGATGGTCAAGCCTGGTGCTGCCTCTTGTCTTTCCCCACAAAAAGAACATTCGATCATTTCGAAGGTTTGTCGTAATCCCGGGAAACGCTTGATCGGTACTTGAAGTATGTCTGGTGATTGCTTCTAAACGCTTCTAAAACAACTGCAGAATAATTCATGTTAGTCTGTCTCAGAGGACCTTCTAAGCATCCATAATTGAATGCCCTTTCAGCAATGCGACATCGGTGCGTTACTGCCTAACCGCGAACCTGCAGTCGGTGCTAAAGCTAAATGCGCTGAACTAAATCATTAATGAAGCAGTACTGTATTGTATCACTCACAAGCAGGTAGAACAGATGACAAAGATGGCGAGGTAGTAGTGAACTCTGTCGCCGCGAGGAGAGAAACCCCATCGACGGTAGGGCGTTTTGTCAGAAAAGTGTTTCGTCTTTGTGCGATGCGCCTGCGTAATCCCGGACGCGCGTGTTATTTCCCTGTCGAGGTCGTGACTACGCGGTGGAATCTGGCAAAAACGACCACGCGCTTGCCTACTTCAAGGCCATCTGTAAATAACACGTAGCTATTTGGTGCTTGCACAAGCTGGTTTTCGACTGGGGTGCTGTAGGAGCCCTCGGCTGTGGTTGCTCAAAACTGTAAATTATCGACATAATCAGTGCTTCTCCGGATTATTGGCAAATTGTGCTTTTTTGACGGCACTTTATTCGTTAACGCGTGTTATTGTGTGACGAAATATTCTCTTTCCACAAGTAGCTTGCCATGCTTTTTCGAAGTAGGCACTTCAGACACAGGAGATTTCGAAAATAAAACCAGTAATTTTGTGATTTCTGATCTGATTTGAAGTTGGGGATTTTTTTCTCCAATAAATCTGCCAATCAGACAGATTTGTGCCTCCTGTAACTATTTTATGTTAAAACCCTGTTCGTCAGACCATTTTTACAATACCACGATTCCGGATTTCTGAGGCGGTCGGTCAAGACGTTTTTGTCTGTTTCGATATTGCACCAGTTCCCGTAATTATAAATTTCTGTCATCTGGCTTGTAAGTAGTCGCTTCGATTGAGTGGTAATCCTTCATTGGCTGTTTTCCAAGTTTTACTCGTGTGGGTGATCACATCGCTGACAAACCATTCGTAATGACGACTTGTCTTTCTGCCTGTGCATATTTCAAAGTATCACCTTTAGGCACGCATTCAGTGGCCTGAAACTAGTGGATACTTTGTCCGCCATGCAGTGTCCAAAGGCTACGAGGTTGTGCTAGTGGGATTCCATCACCAAGTGTCCGCAGTCACCGTCTGACCAGTTTCCTGGGGGTCCTAATATAGTAAGCCTTCATGTCCCCGGCCAAATACGCAGGAGAGCGTTCCTTTTAGTTAATGTCCTATTTCGGCGTCGATTTACTGGCTTGCACGGGATCTACCACCACTTTTTGCGTTTGGGATTCTCGTGACATCACCAATCGTCACAATTTTCCACAAACACGTGGGGGATCCGAATTCCAAGTTATTGAATTTTCCCCATTTGGTGCAAACGCTTGGAAATAGGTGTTTCGATGACTCCTAGCTGAGCTGCTGCAAGCTCTTGTTGTGTTTACGTTGAGTCTTTATTCAGTAGAGCTTGCAACTGCTCATCTTCAAACCGGTGCGCGGCTGGCCACTAAGATCGAAATCGCCGTTTCTGATAAAGCGCTTGTTGCAATAATTACACGTTTCATAGGACACAACGTCAGCATCAGGAACACTATAAATTACTTTCCGTACTTCAGAAGCACTTGCTCCCTGGTGTTGGAATTCGTAGAAAATGCTGTGCCGTCGGTTGTAGTGTTTATCAGTTGCCGTCGTAAACTCTGCTACTGTGAGAGATTACGTAACTCACGTAAACTTGTTCGATGTTCTGCAACCTTGCGTCCAGTCCTTTTAAAATCAGGAAAGACCGTGGAAATATTTCACTTTAAAATGTAATTTTAAGCTCGAAGAAACAATTGTAGAACTTGTTGTGAATCGTGCTTGTTCACACCCCTTAACCCGGTCGCTCCACCTTCGACACAGGGTTCCTCTTTTCGCAGCATGTCGCCAGCCACGCGGATCCTCAACTCTCCCCTCATTAACGCGAACGGTTATCCTACATTATCTTCACACCTAGGTGTCGATGTTAGCGCATGTATGACTCACACATCCGAGGTATAAATACACATGCGCAAATCCCACACAACGACACCAACGTGGTCGGGATCTGAAGTAAACGGTTGTGTCCACGTCCTCTCCGGTCTTTTTCTTCATCGCGGACATCAGGGAAAACGTAATTGGGCTAGGGTTAATTCCGTGGCCCTGGCGAGGTTCAAGACCACATGCCGGGGCCCACACTAAACTCAAGTCACACAATTAATATGATTTGTGCATCTATCCTTTGCTCCTCAGGTGTCCACGCACCAAATGGCCATCCTCATGCTCTACAACACCTCCCTCGTGTACACAGTGAGTCAAATCCAATCCCAAACGGGCATCGACATGAACACCCTCACCCAACTCCTCAACATCTTCCTGAAAGGCCGCGTTCTCAAGGTTGCGGTCGACGAGACGAAGAAGTCGTCCGAGGGGGAGGGGCAGAGGCACACCGACGGGGCCGGTGCCAGCCAGACAGACGCGCTTTCCTCCACCCAAACCCCCCAACTCGCCCCCGATACCCTGCTCCGGCTCTACACAGATTACAACAAGTGAGTCAGTCATTTTATGAGCTTCACGGCGACGAAAATGCTGCTCGGTAGTTCGTCTGGCCTTCTTCTACACACCACATTTTTACCAATATTCACTCGGAACTGTCTTTCTTCCTTGATTCCGTGTGTCCAAAATGCCTATAGCCTGAAAATCGGTTAAGATTCAACCCCACGATCTGAATTGGTGAATCGTACCTCCGCTAAGATATTTACTTCAAGCGTCTAGCTAGGTATTTGGGGTCACACAAAGTGCTGATCGCCGCCGCACACAGTTGTTGCCGTTTTTTGCACTTCTGGCGACGCAACGTGTAGCTGCGTTGCAGACAGCCCTCTTAATCTACACTACGTCATTGTGCTAGCCCTGGGCCACTTCATTTCAGCTATGCCGTTGCCCTAAGCCAGGTTTACAGTTGGCTGCGGTTGGCAGACGCAAAACTTACACTTCTTTCCCTTGCATCCTTCACACAGTAAACGCATTCGCGTGAACCTCAACTTGCCAGTGAAGAGTGAAGCTAAACAGGAGGCGGAGACTACGCTGAATACCGTCGAGTGCGACCGGAAACTCAGCATTCAGGTAACGCTGGCTATAAAATTTCCCTGTCCATTTTTTTACAGCCAACAGTAGCTGTATTTCTTTTTTGAAAAGTGTCGATATTGGTGGTAAAAAACTGCGAAAGCCGAAACCAGTAGAGCGATTGACCCAGTTGGCGAGTGTAGCACGTAGACAAGGGTTTTCTCCCATCCGATTTGTTGCTCCCTACTTGTCGATGCAGTCAACAATGGACATGACAGCTCAAACACGTTCATCCAATCAAAGCTGCCTTCGTCCAGTGGTACTATTTGCAAAACCGCTTTTCCGATAGTGTTATCAGTAACGTGACCCAAGTGTGGTTCTGGAACATTGATATCTTAGTAGACGCTCCGTTTCGTTTTTTACTAGGCTTGTATAGTGCGAATCATGAAGATGCGAAAGAGGATGGAGCATCAGCAGCTGATAAAGGAGGTTATCGAACAGATGTCTTCACGATTCTGTCCCGCCATCCAGCAAATCAAGGTAATTCCGCGCGGTTTAGTTTGCATTTCTCTGCTCATGCCCGACCTCCTGTCAATAACTGGTGGCGCCCCCTTTTCAGCTTTGCATCAATTCTCTGATCGAGCGAGAATTCATCAAACGGGATTCAACCAATCTCTCCGCCTACGAATACGTGGCCTGATTGGCAGACGTCCGCGGCCGCTCCCACCCGTGCCACCCCTCAGGGTGCTCTTCGCCAGGAGACCTCCAACCCAACTGCCACCGTCTCTCATCTGCTTACTCTTCTCCCTCCCCCCCTCCCTCCCCCCGCCCCTAATACCTTCTCACTTTTTTCAGCTCATGTTAGTTTTGTTTTTAGTCGGGAGGTTTGTGCGTTCATTTCCTCCTTCTTCTTCTTCCCCTTTATAAAGAAGAAAAGTCTGAAGGAAGGTGGCAAGATGCCTTGTCTCATTATCGCAATTCGACTGAGACGGGGCTGCACGCAGTGTACAAGTTTTTTCCTGCTTTTGTGTGTGTGTGCGAGTGTTATCACCAATTAGCGTTCCGGACGCCACAGCCCGCCACGTTTTAACACTCGGCAGCTGCGCCACTTGCACAGTCGATCACCTTCAAGCACTTTTGGTGAAATTTATATATGCAGATGAAAATACAGTATCTTCGCTACATGCGTTACCTCTTGTGTCAAACCGAGGTTTACATTTCCGCAAGCGGTGTTAGGCCTCACATCTGGTCTCCGATTTCGCCCGGATTGTCGTTGTCTAAGAGCCCAATCGGACTGTCCGAAACACTATTCGGTCTGTTACCTACGATGGGTTAACGTAAAAGGCGTTCGGATCGCCTGCCGTCTCATTTTCTGACCGAACACGAGAGGAAGTTGCTTCATGTCGGGAAAGAATCTGGGAGGCAGCTTGGGATGACTGCGATCCGTAGACACGTAATTTCTAGTATTGAAAGAAGTGAGGCTCTTTTGCGCTTTCAAAATCGGCTTTCCACATGACCAACAGTGTCGTCTAGCAGTTCACGCACCTAGGGTTAATGCATCTTTGCATGAGTCAAAATGCATTAGGGGTAACCAATAGTAGATTGTGTGTGTGCATGTGTTGTTGACAATAACGGAGTTACGAAGTGTGTGGAGTGGCGTTCCATGCCGTCCGAAATATCAGGCTCTGGATATACTGTTCAATACGAAGGCCATCTCGTGTCAATTTTCCGCATTTTATATCTTTCAAGGAGGTCAAAATGTACCTCGTTGATGATTTTGATTAGTGTGAAAAGAGGACCATGCTTTTCCAGGAGGGTGCTCCTCTATCTTGGATGAAACTCCGCATACCGCACGCATAAGCGCCTAGTGTGCCTACGTTGTTGGAAATGCTTGTCCGCGGTTGTCGAGAGCATCTGGAAAGTGCGACGTACGATTCTTCTACGTCTAAGATGTCTTCGGCCGATTTCTTTCGATGTTTCGCCAGTTTCATGCTGACGAGTGGCCACCCGTACCGGCCAACGATTCCTCCACAAAAAATGCACTTTACGCCACCGATTGAGACATGGCGAGTTCCGTTGCACGCAATCTGCAGCACCTGAGTCCCTCTGCTTGTAAATGTCATCGTGAAATTGACTCATGGCGTTTTGCTGTTGGCTAGCGAAAAAATTGCACAGAATGTGCTGGGATGACCGATTCGGAGTTCTGAACGAATGTAGAAGGTGGGATGGTGAATAAGCACACATGACCACCTGTTGACTACGGAAATTATGGAATTTGTGCGCGATGTTGCAGACTGTGGTCTCTGGAAGAGCAGGGTAGCTTGCATCGTTCAGGTAGTTGTTTGACGACTAATTTGGCCAGTCACTGTCTGTTGTGAAATGATGCTAGCCAGTACCCACATCGCAGTCCTGTTGATGGTTCTGTGGATGGTGCTATGCGAAGGATGGAGGTTCACTGGGTTCATAGGGGCTTGCTAGAATCGTTATTAGTGCTACACAAGGTCGGCATTGTTGGTTCATTCGAGAAACATGGGCAGAGGTGCGGACAATAGGAAATTTTCGGCCGAAACCAGGGTGTCCAAAATGGATTTGTGGAATAAATCAGCAATAATGATTTGTAAGCAGCCAGAAATGAACTGGGATCAA